>JANHFX010023900.1:10994-22129 GCA_027560015.1 Chloroceryle amazona
CCACCTCTTGGTGGTAGCCCTGTCACTTCATTCTGGTCAGTGGTCTCTTGGTTCGTGTCACTGTTGCTGGGCTGGCCGTCTTCTGAAGTTGCCTCATTCTCTTGCCCTTGTTTCCCTGGTCCTTGTCTTCTCCATATTGCTCGGATCTGCTGGATTCAGCTCATTTAGTCTTAGCAGCATTAGTTTTATTGAATAGTTTTCTCTGGGTGAGCTTTTGCCGCTGCTTTGGCTGCTGGTACCAAGCTACTAATTCTCAGCAAGCCTCTTCAAAGGGAAGACGGAAGAGAGTACAGTGCCTGCTGTGAGCCAGCTCCAAATGCCAGAGTGGCTGCAGCCTTTACATGAGAGTGATGGATGCAAATTAAATTTTCCTTCACCATGAGTGCTGAGAAAGATCAGCAGTGCATGAAATGGTCCCTGTCATCCAGGAGGTCTCTGATCCTTTATTGGGTGACTTTGTCCCCAGAAGCCATTCCCTGGATGGAAGGGCTGCAGGTCCCTCTCCAGAGGTACTGGCTGGAGGAGTTGTGCCTGGGCCTGGGCCTGGCTGCATTCTAATAACTGATGAACCTGTAAAATGTATCGTGTCCAATATTTCCTGCTCAGAAAATGACCTGAGCAGGTCCATTAGCTACAGGGCATTGTTCAATCTTTCAAAGAGTATATCATCAAGAGACAGTTTGGTTGTTTGTTGAGCTCTCTGTTAAATACTTGTGAAAGCCAGAGGTAGTGACTGCAGAACATGGTTATTGATTTTCAGCCCAAGTACCTGGCACCAGCCAATCCTTCAGTGCTGTCTGGGCTGTGGACAGACAGACAGTGAACCCAGATAACCCTTTTCTTTGAACTTTTGGAGGCTGCAGCTTCCAGGAGAAGCTTTGATCTGCACAAAGTTACAGGACCGTGTTTGATCTCCTTTTCTGGTCCCATTCTTGTTGTCAAGTCCTCCTCTTTCCCCCTGCCTTAATGAACCTCGCTCTGGTTTTGCCGTCCTTCAAGAGAAGGGTGCATGGAATCTCCCGACAAGAGAAAATGTGAAGTCTGGGAATCAGCCATGAGTAGAAGATACAGAGACTAATTACTATTTAATCTCTCAATAAAGTATAAAATGGTTTTAAATAACTGTTTGACCCTCTGCCCCACTGGTGGTATTGATGTCACTCCCAGTAGCCTCCCCTCTGCCAATCCCGATCAATGGCAGCCTCTCTGACTCAAACCACCAGGAATACATCCCTCTGAGGGGACACTGGGCATCATCCAATTCTTTCCTCGTGATCTGGTACCTGCCAGGCTGAAAGTCCCACCTGGCCTCTCTGGGACAAGCAGGAACAGTGGTGCACCTGCTTGTCAATTCTTTGCCAAGTGCATCATGTCCCAAGGCTTTCCTCTCTACTCATCTGCTAAGAAAACTTCAGCTCCAGACCTTCCCTCTTCTGTGACTGCAGGTGTTGAGCAGATGCTGACACTGTGGTGCAAGGGATGCCAAGAGCCACCAATATTCCCCCACTGAAATCCTGGGATGCTCTTGGGGGCCAGAGCAGAGGAGATTGCTGGCCATTGCTCCCATCTCTCTTCCAGGCACAGCCAACCTGTCTCCTCCCTGATGTGCAGCCCTGTCCTGATGACACAGCAGCTCATCTGGCAGGGAGCACCCTGGATGCAAGTTCCTCTTGTTCCTGGGCAGAGCCAGGGGATGTTGGCCATGGAGGCAAGCTCAGTGGTTGCCCCTGGAAGGTCCTTCGACCCAGTGTGGCTCCTTCTCACCTATACAGATCTGCAGAGGGCTCTATACAGCTGCTTCTTCAAGCCCCTGGTCTTCCACAGCCAGTGGATGAGCAGTACCCTGCCTCCCCCAGCCCCCACCACACTAGGCCATGGTGCTGCTTCTCCACTGTTTTTGCCATGGGGGTCACAGGGTCTACGGGACCCCAGTGGCCTGGCAGGCCCTGGGCCCACCCAGGGTCAAGTGTGACACCTCACACCCTACACAAATCAGAGGAGAGCAGTGGCCCCACCCCTTGAAGCACTGCAGAGCTCCTGCAGAAGGATGTGACTGTGCAGGTGATAGGCTGCAGGGCACGCCACAGCCTTGCACTGGTGACAGGGGGCAGCTGTGGTTACATCTGTATGAAGTGTGAGCAGGTAGATGATCTGCTCAGCCGAGTGCAGCTGCAAGATGAGGTTGAAAGGATGCAAGCTGAAGTAGAACGGCTTAGGAGCATTAAGGAGGCTGAAATAGAGATCATAGAATGGTTTTGGGCTGGAAGGGACCTCTAGAGTTCATCTCGTCCAACCTCCCTGCACAAGTAGGGATATGTCTACCTAGGGCAGACTGGTGGAGCCAGAGTCTGCCCTCCCTGCTATGGAAATGGGAGCACCTGCCAGATAGCAGCAGGATCAAGGGGCCCCTGTATCCTGCTCCTCTCAGGTGGGAGACAGAATCCTAAATGAAAGGGGAGAGTGGAGGCAAGTTCATGAGTGTGGCAGAAAGCAAGCACTCTCCTTGTCTGCCTCACTTCCCCAGGTGCCCCTGAGAAATAGATAAGAGGCCCTGCTGGAAGATGGTCAGGCTAATGGGGATGTGGATGATAGCCAACCTTGATATAGGGACTTGTATCCTGCTTGTATGTTGCTTGTATGTCGAGTTGGACTCGATGATCTTGGAGGTCTTTTCCAACCCAATCTATTCTATGATTCTATGATTCTATATGTTGCTTGTATTTTGCTGGCTTGGGCTGATTTGGAGGCTGGTGTTTGGTTAAGCTTGTCAAACAGAGAAGATAAATAGTTGTAATATCTCTGAGAGAAGGAAGGCCCATTGTATAGGTTTAGTCAAGTATTTCCTCAGCCTCCACAGGTACAGTTCGAACTAGTATTGAAGGCTCGGATGATGGCCCACGGACTACAGGGCATGTGCAGGAGACTGGGGTCAAAAGTTTAGCTGTGAGGAAGATGTCTTACTTCATCCTTAAGACCCCTAGCAACCACCACCAGAAAATACTGCATCTACTCAAAGGGGAGGAGACCTCATCTGCATGTGAAGCGGGGATAGATAATGCATATGTATAGGCTAATTGCAAAACCTACTGAATATTAAATGTTTCACAAGACTTCCTGACGCATGCATGTTTGTGGTGGGGTGACCCCCCCCGTGTGTCTAGCACCAAATAAACATACCTACTTTACAACTATCCTAGTTGTGGAGTCTGATTTCCACAAATCAGTTTGGTGAGCCAGCCAGGAGCACCTCTGCTCAGCTGCGAGATTGACTGCAGAGCGAATGCCCTAGGCTTGCCCTGAACACATTCCTCAGAATAGCCTCCATTCCAGACAACAACGTCCTTCTGTTGATCAGTCTGTGTATCTGTCGTTTATTGTTCATGTCCCTTCCTCTTTTAGGAGGTAGTCTATGACATCTCGGAACTGCTTTGCATTGCCTTGCCCCCACATTATATCACTCCTGTGGCTGATTCACATTCCCAGTACTGTCACTGAGGGATCTTTCGGTGGCCTCCAAGGTGACCCCGGGCCCAGGCTCATGTGCAGTTTGAGGAATGGAGGCAGGGGAGGTAGGCAGGCATTGTTAACCAAGTTTCTTTTTTTGCGGCATTTTACATTTCTCCTTTGTGGTATTTTCCCTGGCAGTCAGCTGATGGTGCCAGAGATATTCCTCTGTGGTCAGGAAAGTTGAAACTAAACTAATGAGACTCCCGCTTAGTCTCATTACAAGAAATATTTTTCCCCTATTGGGTCGATGTTTGAGACAACTAACTAGTGGTCTCTTACATCCACCGCGTGGCTCAAACATCTCATATCAGTCTCTCATGGTGGTATGTAGAAGATAAAGAAAGGATGAGAAAGAAGAAAGAAAGAGAGAAAGGGAAAAAGAGAAAAGAGAACAAGAAAAATAAAGCGATGCAAGTAATCTTTCAGAATGAACAAGTCAACTCACATAACAGTTTAACATTCTTGAGCATTTAACATTTATAATTCTTAAGACATATAACTTTTAACTGTAACATATTTAAATTCAACTAACTTCACTAAACATTTCTTAGAAAAATGTTGAGGTTCTACCCTTGGCTCCGATGGGTTAGAGGAAGGGGGCAATTGTCCACAATGGTAATCGCAAGGCCAACAGATACACATTATCAGAAAAATGACAACAGTGGCTGGTGCAGTAAGCGCACCAGAATATCCCAACAAAAGAGTATACTCATCAATTGAGGCCTTCATGGTCAATGCGGGAGCTGCTCACCATGCTGTCTTCACTCGTCAGGGTCGGGGTCTGCATACGCAGTAGGAAAATATGTTTCCACTCCCTGTGCCCAGGGCTCATGTCTGGTTTGGGTCCACAGCACCAAGCGGAGGATCTGTAATGGCTTCAAGAAAAAGTAGTTGAAGGGAAGAAGGAGATTGTCAGGGAGAAAGTTCTCAGTGATTGAGCACTTGGTTGGAGTTATAAATCTGATGTATTTTACTCCATCAAGTGAAGTTATAGTAATTGCTTGCATGTTGCTTACAACACTTTTGATTAGTTATCAAACATGGGATAACACAAGGCAAAAAACATCAGAGGCAAATGCACATAACAGATAAAATAAAAGCTGGTTTAGCCATGGTGCTCCCAGTAACCAGAACCATTCCATGTTTGAATGGAGGCATGGGCTAGTTTCCTAATATCTGTGGTCAGCTGAAGAACCACCTCACCTACACCATCACTTTCCAAACAACAATCAGAAACATTTAGTTTCCCACATACTCCTCCCTCTTCAACCATCAAATAATCCAAAACCATGTGATGTTGAAGGATTGCAGTGCACATCTGCTGAGACTGTTGAGTTAGAAGGTCCATAGCTTTAGTTGTTTATTGGTCATAATTTCCAAGATTGCTTGCAACTGAATTATGCGGTTCAGATTGTAAAGTGATTCCCTTGTCATTGCTATCAGTTCATTGGGATTCAATGTGGCAGGCCTATAATGCTCAATTATTCTTTCAGGAGGCCACTCATTTTCCCCCCCACCTTTGTGTTCCACCTATTTTAACCTCAGCAGATCTCTTGTTGCAGGCAATCCTTTGTCCCCTAGATTATCACATATTCTTCTTCCCAGTTGAGGACTACCTGTCTCTGGAAGAAGGAAAATCAGAGGTCAAATAATCCCCACACAACAAATCCCTGACCAGTTTGCTGGTAGCTGTTAGTAGGCAGTATGTCCACAAATCTAATAATGGCCATTTTTGGCTGTGTTATCATTTCCCAAAGAGCTGAAAAAGGTGCTTGGATGGCTGGTTGTCTGGCTGGTACAATACCAGGCACCAGTGTTGTTTTTCCACTCACAAGTTGGACTGTAAATAAAGTTTTCAGACCATCAGAGAACCAAGGTTTCATTTCTGTTTGGACAAAATCCCTTAAACCCTTTATTGCAGCCAGTTTCATCAAGCCACATCCATATGTAAACACCTGCAATTATATGCCTTTATAGATACTGTGTTAAGGAAAAAGAGTGACTTCTAACAAAATGATTGACGTATTTCTCCTCTGAAATATGAAGGCCAGATTGTTTTATATTTCAGGAAAAATCCATAGATGGTGCCTTTTGGTCCTTTTCCTCTCTTACAAAGAAAACCTGATCCATGTGAACATTTAGGCCTGTTGTGTCAGAATCTTTCTTTCCATCAATGAAACAGGCTGAGTTTAATTACTTTCAGTTATGAGGGGAGTAAACTTTGTGACACAGGAAGGGAGCATGAGAAACCAAAATATCTTTTTCTTGGTTTCAGTCTTGGAGATTCATATAAAGACAATAAATTTTTATTATGTAAAACATACCTCGTTTATTATACCAATGCCTATGTTATCCTGTCAGGTAAAAGATCTTTCCACATGAAAAAACATGAAACTTTTCTCAAAATCCCATTTCAGTTGCATATGAAGAAAAAATATTTTCCCAAGCCAAAATATATGTGTTAGTTGGTGCTTTAAGTGGTGGTCAAGACAGGATAAGCAGTGGCGAGAGAGGATTCTGTGTACTGCTAAGTAAACATCTGGTCCTCTTGTCTGTCACTCTATATAACCTACACTTGATATTCATGGGGAAGACATGAAAAAGATGAAAACTTACTGTGTCAGTCTTCACCTCTGAACGGGCAAGATGGAAGAAACTAATCCTGAAATATATTACTTGAAATTTGACTGTAGTTACTCTCTCAAATAGATCTGCAAATATTAAAGATAATACTAAGTATAATAATACTTAATATATATAATATAAATAATATTTACTATAGAACTATAATAAGTATATGCTAAGTAGATATATACTCCAGTGGGACGGTGAGGTGTTTTTTGTTTGCTTAGGTTTTTCTAGGGGCAGCTGGGTGAACAGGTGGACTCAGTGATCTTAGAGGTCTTTTCCAACCATGACAATTCTGTGATTCTGATCTACTCAAAGGTAAATAATAAAGATATGAACAACTACTTTATACTGTCACAAATTTCAGTGCCAGAAAGAGTATCCTGAAAACGCAAGTCCAGTGCTTCCTTTTCAAGTTCATATTGTGCTTAATATTTACCTGAAAAATATGATTAAAGCATTATACTTTTAAAGACAGCTAAGCTCATTTTAAAGACTGTTAGTACTGGTTAGTTCATTGCCTCCTGTGGAAACTGTTCCAATATTTAATTACCATCACATCTAGGAAAATTTATTTCAAGATTGATTTTTTTCTCATTCCAGTTTCCAGTCATTGACACTTCTACTTTTGCTTATGTCAGCAATGCTCTACTGCACTGGTATCAAATCACTTTTCTTTAGCTATCTGTGAAGAGTAAGCAATTCTCGGTGTGCTCTTTGATAAAAGTTTTAAGTATTTTAGCATTTAGTATTTAGTTTCTATATTTTAAAGCATATTTCCTGGCTTTGAATAATTTGCTTAATTAATGCCTTAGACCATAAAATGCTCTCTGCCTTCTCCATGCTGTTATTACGGTTAGTTTTGACATGGGATATAAATATTTTAAAATGAAAGCAATTGGAATTTCCCATAGGAAGTTCAAAGGAATTATTCCTTTCTTTCTAAAGTCTGAAAACTTTTTTCCCAAGGCAATATTATTTTTCTCTTATGATTGCAAGCTCACATAACAAAAAGCTGCCATTTTAAGTAGGTCAACACAATTGATCTAAGACAGACTTTTAAGAGATTTATTTCTAAATTAAAAGCTTTACCTTTGAGTTACAATAAAACATGCAAAGATACGAAAATGAAAATTAATTTCACCTATATACAAACAGGATTTTGTTGAGGATACTCCAGGTAGTCTGCTCAGTAACACTTCAACAGTGATGTCAAACAACCCATATAAAAGACAGGATTATGTATGCATATCTAAGGGACTGGAACATCTGTAAGGAAAGGCTGAGGCACCGGGACTGTTTAGTCTGGAGAAGAAAAGACTGAGTGGGGATCTTGTTAACATTTATATATATCTAAAGGGTGGGTGCCAAGTAGAAGGAGCCAGTCTCTTTTCAGTGGTGCCCTGTGATAGAACAAGGGCAATGGTCACAAACTGGAACACAGGAAGTTCCACCTCACCACGAGGAAAGACTACTGTGAGAGTGACAGAGCACGGGAACAGGCTGTCCAGAAAGATTGTGGAGTCTGCTTCTCTAGAGACAGTCAAAACCTGCCTGAACACATTCCTGTGTGGTCTGCACTGGGTGATCCTGCTCTGACAGGGTGGTTGGACTTAACAATCTACAGAGGTCCCTTCCAAGGCCTACCATTCTATGATTCTGTGATGATTCTATGCACTGTGCTGTATATCACATCTTAAACACTGTAGTTTCACAAGATGGTATATCTTGTTATAGAGAATTTGGTACTGAACTAACATCTGTGTGTGGTTTGAACTCAACCAATATCCTAACACCACATATCCACTTTCTCACCCTCACCAACCCCCAGGGAATGGAGAGGCAGAGGTAATGGGATTCATAGGTTGAGATAAAAACAATTTAATAGTTGAAATAAAATACAATTTAAATAATAGTAATAATGAAATATATGAATGAGTGATGTACAATTCAAGTGCTCACCACCCACTGACCAATGCCCAGCCTGTCCCCAGCTAGCAATCCCAAAGGAGAGAAAATTTCTACACCAGAATCCTGGAAGAGCCTCATCTTCCTGGCCCACCTCATCTACAAACTGAGCATGACTTTGCATGATATGGAATATTCCCTTGGCCAATACTGGCCTGTTACTTCGGCTATGCTCCCTTCCAGCCTCTTGTACAACTATACACTAGCAAGTCATGGGAAGTTGAGAAGGCATTGATTTCTGAGCAACAACTGACAACATCATTAAACTATCGACATTCTTCTCATACTAATTTCTATACCGAATCCAGGACACAGCACTCTTCTAGCCACTAAGAAGGAAAATCAGTTCTGCCCCAGCCAAAACCAGGACAATTTGCTAGTCTTGAAACTAAAACAAATTCATAGGTAAATATAAGAACATCTATTTGTTCATTTAAATTGCCATTTCATGTCAACTTATTATTTCTTTGCTGGAAATCAACCTGCAAATAAGACTAAGGATGCATCTTAGCTAAATGTATTTACGATACATTTAAATGTATAAGATTATTGTTATAACTGTCAAACAATCTGCTGTAGCATGTTTTTGATGTAAGTTGCCTACAAGTATACATAGTCTAGTACTTTAAATGAAAAGTGTTTATTGGAGCTATTGGAGCCTGTTGACAAACTCTTTTAGTCTTTCTTTTTAAGTTTAAAAGTGAATTAATTCAGAACAAGAGACAGATTGCTTTATTTATTTATTTTCTAATCAAGGCCACATATAATGTAACAGATCTTTTTTGGTATAAATCAGTACAGCTTCCTGAAAATCCATTCTTTTGCTAATGTGCAGTAGGAAATGATTTTTATTATGCACATCAATTAAAATAAATTTTCAGTGTAGAATTTTAAAAACACTTAAAAAAGGTGTATTTGTAAGATCTGCAAAAGGATGTTTCTAAGGAGATTGCTTATGCACATTATAAATGTCTTTGTGATATCTTTGAGATATTTTATTGATAATATAAAAATACATTAAACAGAAGACTGGAGTCAAGGGTTAAGCTGGAGTTGCTTAGATGCATTTTCATGTATAGATAGTGTCCATGGATATTTTTAATATTTTCTTTAAAAAGATAAAACTATCATCAGAAAAATACTGAGCTCCTGAAAGATTCACAATAAAAGGAAATACTGAATTATATAGTAAACATTGCCATTATTCATCCACATTGTGTATAGCTACTGAGATGAAAAGAATAAATGAACTTGAATAGCATACATGCTGCAGCCCATAGGCACAAGGAGGTAAAGTAAGTATGGCTTCAACCTTAAGTTCAGTTTCACTACTTTTATGGATTTAAGCCTGACCACTAATGCAAATTTAGTGATTTAATTTCTTCCACAATCATACTTAATTGCTTACCGTGTTGTATAATGTTCAATAAAGTAAAGCAATGAAGAAAAAAAAAAAACAGCAGGACCTCTTACAAAGGCTAAAATGAAGCTTTTATTAACACAAGAGTGAATAATGCCTCAGTACTAATTACCGTGGCATACCCAGAGCCTATAAACAGTGAGAAACCCCATTAAGCAATATTAACACGTGCACTTAGAATTTATTTGGTCTAGACAGATGAATAAAACTGCGTAGTTATATTAGCCTACATTATCAACCTTTGCTTCTCACCAGGGAGTATTCTCAAAGAATTAGTTACTCAATAATGAGCAATGAATGAAGGTTCCCTTTCAAGCTTCAAAGAGTAATATTGTATTCTATATCCAGAATATAAGAAAAATATTTTGATGTTCATACAGCTTTACATAAAAAAAAATCCTAATAATAATAGTGTTTGCAAATAAAATAAATTATTTAATGAAAAAATTAAAGACATTTTAAGACTGTTCCAGCAGAAATCTGGGGGGTTGTTTGCTCTTTGATTAAGTCATTTCTGTATTTTCAGCTCTAAAAGTAAAATTCTGAATCTCACATTGCTCTGTCAGTCATTGCGAACTATATCCATAGATAAAAATCATTACATAGATAATAAATGTTATTTAACATTATTACCATTCTTCTATTTAGTAATCAGGTGGCTCAGCTTCCTTAACTGAATTAGATTTATGCCAGAATTATTATGACTGCTTTTATTAATAATTCATTACCATTTATTAAAAAACTATTTCTTCACTTACTAAATGTGATGAAATGCTGAGAAAACTGATCAATGGTCAAAGGAGATGGACATGTCCTCTGATAAATGTAAATAAGAACACTGACTGCAGTAAAATAGGGGCAGTAAATGAAGTACATACGTTCCCATCTTGCCAAGTCATAATCATATGCTTAATGTTACATGATCAATAATTCTACTGATTTTAGCAAATTTAGATTACAATATCTTTTGTACATCTTTCCCACTCTTCTATGAGCAGACAAAGCAGCTAACTCCACTGTGTGGAACTGAATTTACATTTTTTCAACCACAGGACTGACTTCCTTGTCTTTGAGACAACTTATCCAAATCCCCCAACAATGTCATTAAGAGAGTAAAAGAGGCCAGTGCTGCTCTGAGCTCCTATTGTGATTTTGCAGGGATTGGCTTCCTAAAAGCTCCCAGAAACTGAATGCTCTCATTTGTTCAAAGGTTCATTAAAGGTCTTGATATCTGGATCACTCTGAATATGCCTGCTGGGACACACCTCAGATCTCAGATAATCTCTGTGTTTCACATTAATTTCTGTTTAAACTACAGTGTGTGAACTTAAAAGACCTGTAGTGAACCTGAACCTTGCCCTGGTTATGACATGATATGTCATACGATGTCATATGATATGACATGAATATGAGAACTAGACAAGTAGCCAAAACTTTTAACAACAATTCTTTTTGTGGCAATACTATTAAATAATGTTGAGTTCTGTAAAAACACACTAATATATTTTAGTTTTACGTTCACTTCAGCAAATTAGAGGCCAGCCCCTTCCCCAGCTTCTTCTCTGGACACGCTCAATAACCTTGTGGTGAGGTGGTCAAAGGAGCAGGGGAA
>JANHFX010023903.1:3429-82810 GCA_027560015.1 Chloroceryle amazona
CAGCTCAAGCTGTCTGGCCCCAGCACCCCAGCCAGGCAGCATCAGGATCCTCATGCAGCTCTCCAGCACTCACATGCAGCAGCTGCTCCAGCCCCCTGGACCCATGCGGCTGTGAGACCACAAGTCAGTGTGAGGATGGCTGCTCTGACATCACACCCAGCACAGGGACACCAGGCATCCCAGAAATCCCACTTGCGTGTGTGACAAGGGGCAAATAATTCAGCTCCCAGTGTCTGTGTAATCGAAACATTCACAAGAAATTTTCCCGGACTTGCTAAACTGGCTAATCCCCGGGCGACGCCATGAGAGTCAATCTGCTGCTGCTCTGTGTGGCACTGAGCAAGATTTCAACAGTGTTTCTACCCTGGGTACAATCTGGGAACTGCTTTGTTATTTAATCAACAAGAACTTTGCATCTTTGTCCGGACAGTTAATTTTCCAGACAATCATTTCAATGTGAATTGAAAACAAGGGACTGAACCCATAGATGATGCCAGTGTTTCTTTGGAACCCTTCCTGGAGCCATACAGAGTGGATTGTGCAATACACTGCTATACATCTCTGACTTTCACACTCCAGTAAGGGGACACTGCCTTAGCTTCATGACACCCAAGACCCAGGTCCGCAGTGGGAGCTGAAGACATTCTAGCCATACCCATTGGTAGAAAAGCAGAGGTCCTAATGTACAAAGGACACTGTGGACCAGCCTCTGTTGGCAAAAAGAAAACAAGTAACAACAACCTCTTTGTAGAGCTACAGAAGACATTTCCACCAAATATCAAGAACTCTTCTTGGGGGAAAAAAAAGAAAAAAGAACTGAAACTTGACACTTGGTCAAGGCAATAACTGGTGAATTGTCAGGACATTCTGCTGGGCCCCTCTCTTCAAAATTGCTGCCTTCCCTCAGATGCAAAAAGAAAGTGAATTCAGTAACCTGGGGAGCGACTTCATTTCTTATAATCCTTTAAAGACTGAATATGTGTGCCTCTCTCTGCTCCCCCTGACATGCTTTTTCTCATTTCAATGATTTAAGGCACCCATTGTTTTGCTGTTAGCCTATATTCTTCTTCCAGTGTTTCAAGTATACAGTGTAACAATATTCATTATACTGTAACAATAAAATAATTTATCAACTGGAACTCACTGGCAGACCTGGGGGAAAGCTGGCTACTCATAGAGACAGGCAGCATTCCCTGGTGGAGAGGTTTGTGCCATTTCTTCCACAGGACCTGTGAATGAAACTCAAACTATCCAGGGTGGCCCTGGCACAGGATCCAAGAGGGATGCTAAAATGTCCTCTATGGTGAGATGGATCCTCACCTGAGTGTTCAGTGACTTGAAGAAGAGTAACTCCAGAAGTGTGAAGCATGTCATGTGTTTCTAAAGGTACCAGCCAGCAGAACCATGTTGGTCACAGGTGGTCCTGGCTTCCTTCCTGGTTCCTTCTCTTTAACAGGCACTTCCATTCTGGTGAGAAAAATCCATATGTAGAATAAGTTGTACAGTTATTTTGGCTTTGCAGAATGGTGTTGCTTTTTCTTTCATGGATTAATCAAACCTGGAAAAGAAAAGGATTTTTCTGTTGTTCTTTTATTTATTTTTAAGACAACCTATAGACAAATTGGTGACATGACCTGGATAGCCAACTACAGCTGGTGAAAAGTGCCCTGATGATGACCATCCTTTGAGCCCAACCATCCAGATGAAAGTCAAACTGGCATCCAGTTCCTAGCAGCATTCTTTAGGGAATCAATATTGGGGCCAGTACTATCTGATGTCTTTATTAACAGCCTGGGGGATACAACACAGTGCACTTTCAGCAAGTTTGTGTAGCACACTAACTCTGGGACTGGGGAGGTTTGTGGTAATGTAGGGGTGTCAGATGTCCTCCTGGGGGATGGGGCGGGCAGTTGTTACAGGCAGGGCAGGACTGGCTTTCAAGGCAGACCTCAAGATACTGGAGAAATGAGCTGCCATATGCTTCGTGACGTTCAACTTAGACAAATGCAAAGTCCTGCATCCGAGGCAGAGTCTCAGATTTAATATGGATGTCCAAGAAATAAATAGTATTTCAATATATTTGGAAAGTCTCCAGAGGTCACAGAGGTTCTGATTACTGCACACCATGCCTTTTAGGACGTGATCTGGTTACCTGTTATTGGGTAAGGGAGTATGTATAGCTGTGCAACTTTATTTTCTGTTGTACAAACATGATAGAAACATATGTTCCATGGTTTATAATAGTATGATTTACTACATTTGTGAAAGAAGGTATTTCACAATCATGTGAAATTAGAATTCAAAAAATGTGACTAGGATATAAAAGATAATACAGCCTTTTGAAAAAATATATCAAACAACACTGAAATGAAATACATCAGACTAGATCACCGAGCTGAATAATCCTATGATCATATGTATTATTAACAATTTTGTTAATATTTTTATACATCTTGCCAATTATTATCAAAGGCTTCATTCAAAATATTTGCATTATACTAGCCTACATTATGTTAGCCTATATATACTAGCCTACAGTTTAAAATGCTAAACTTTCCTAATACCGTGTGATGTTGAAGGAGTTGTGTTTGCTATCTGATTGCAGTTTGATGCAACTGACAGGAATTTTAAATATATAACTACATATTAATAGAAATATGACATGCATTATTATATTTTTCCCCTCAAATTATTAGCATTGTGATAGATCTGGAAACATTTTTACATACCAACTTGAATTAACATAAACCAGACTAGTAATACACACTTGTGAGCAAATCTTTTGTTCCAGGCTGAAGCAGAGCAGCTGAGCTGGAAACCGGGCAGATGAATGATGGAGTTATGGAGGGAAATCCCTTCTTTTTCAGCAGAGAAGTAGCTGTTATCTTAAGTTCCCTATAAATATGAAAGTTTCTACCTTCTGTCTGAGGAAGTGCCTATTGTGATCACTAGTCCAAAGTCACAGATGTATTTAAGTGTCTGCTTCCTGTCAAAACTGCTCAAAGTATTGAGGATTACTTGTGATACCTTTGGATTTTAAGTGGCTTTGTGGAGGGATGCCATAATTAACTTTTTCAGCATTCATTTACACTGCAGCTATTTGAGTCATGAACAGTTCTTTCTGGGATAAACTGGTAAATATATGTCCCTAAATGACAGCAATGAGGACATTTTTTTTCTTTTCCCAATTAATTGCTTTGTACTATGGGCTATTTGCGTCAGCCTATTCCCTGTGTCCTTCCAAGGATGTCATATGGGCCAGGACTGACAGACTTTTGTGAAAGCCGTATTACTCCAGTTTTCTTTGCTTTCTATATTTCAACAGCTATGTCACAAACTTGCCAGAAGCTATGTGAAGTGACTTGTCTCCTGCCAGTGAACATACTTCTTCCAGACAACAATCAACAAGTTCTCAAAATGACATTCCACTTCAATGATTTCTGAAATTACAATTGCATTTTAAGAATTGAGCATCTTCTTTGTTTTGGCACCTGGCACCATACATACAAGGCTGACCTCTGTGAGCTCCTTCCCATGCATCAGAATGACACTAGCTCTTCCCCCATACTATTAGTTTATTTATTAAACTTTGGTAGGCTATCTGTTCAGACTTATTGGTAATTCTTATCTGACCAAGAAGATTACTGACAGGTTCATCCATTTTAAAAGGAGACTAGAATGGATTTCTCATTTGGCTGTCAGTCCATGTTCTTCATTTGTCAGAAAAAAGTCAAAGCTCGCTCTTCATTTGTCAAGTCTGTCTTTCCCATCATATACAGTGGGTCAGAGATTACACCTCATCTCAAGTACTTATAGTAAATATGCTGTGGACAATAAGATAGGATTGCCTGACTTTGGAAGACGTGTACAGTAGCTCACAGAAAGTGCTACAGAACTCCAGTGGCAGTCTCCAGCCAATAAAACAGAATAGCACAATGTAGAGGACTCCTGTCCACTAGCAGTACACAGGCATTGCCTAATGTGCATGTAAAAAACTATCAGCAGGATTTTTTAAGGAAGCAGTTATTTTGGGGGTTGGGGTTTTTTATTTGTTTGGTTTTGTGTGTTTATTTTTTTTTTTAAATTCTGGTGAGCTTTTTAATTTTTGGCATCCCAAGGACATTAATTAGTCAAAGGGGATTTTATTTTATTTTTTATTATTATTATAATTATTATTTGTTGTGTTTGGTTTGGTTTGTTTTTTTGTTACTAAGGAAGCAATTCCTTAACTTCGAGGATAAAGCTAGGTTTTGTAGGGGGTGAGAAATATCCTAGAACTCAACAGATCAGGTTTCAAGGAACGGGAAGCACAAGCAGCTCCTTCGAGGACAGGGGAACAAAGAACCAAGGAGCATAACCCCTTCCAACATTATAGCACTCATGCCACAACACCCAAGTGAGATGATCAAAACAGGCCTAGAAATCATGGTCATATTCAAGCAAGAGTCCAGATCACCAGACAAGTTTGCTGTGAAATACATCTGCAAGACAGTTCTGCAATCTGATCCAGTCCAATGACTGCTGGGCAAGTCCATCATGAGAGAGCAGTTCTGAGATTAAGCTAGAAGATCAGAGTCCAGATCAGGACCACTGGCAGTCAGGCATAACTGTGTCTCAGCTCAGCACCAGCATTCCTAAAGCACAGCCAAAAAAAGAGATTGAGGGCACTAGGCTCAGCTTAAAAAAGCCTGTGTTCATGAGCTGTGATGGGGCTTGAGGCCTCGCATGCTGCTGGTTAGTGCCAGTAAGGTGTATTAATGCATTCAGAGCCAAGAGGTGCTGGTTAAGTAACAGAAGTATCTGTGATTTTTTTCTTTGTGTGGTTTGGTGCTAGTAGGAGGTGTCAAAGAAAATGAGGGGAGATGCAAAATAGGTATGTAGCAATAAGTCAGCCTGGAAATAAGAAGACTGGAGTACAAGGGGGAGAATCATTAACTAGAAAAAAAGGAAATAAAGATAACTTAAGAGGGGTGAGAATAGGAAAGAAAAAAGAAAGAATGGCACAAAAAAGTCATGTAAGTAGAAAAAATGGGATTCACATGAAAGCAATATAGATATAAAATACTAATGTTTTATGGAAATAAGGGAAAAAGATGGAGTATATGTGTTTATTTCACCTGTTCTGGGGTCTGATAGAGCTTTGCCCCTAAGACTGTACCAAAAAAGGAAAAGATTTTGCTAAATCATTATATTACCATTCTTTGTATTCATTCTCCTTTGAGTTGCTTTTATTTTTTCTGTTAGTTCTTATTCTTTTCCTTGGTTCAAGTGTCTACTTCCTGTGAGTGTTTGTAGGGTTTCCTGTGGAGAAGGCTCTGTTTCCTTTTGTTTCTACTTTTAGTTTTTCTCCCTTCTGTGCCAAGAATTTCCTACAGCCAAACTAGGATCAGGTCCGTAGTTGACTAAATTTTGCTCTCTCTTAAGTATGTGCTTTGCTCACAGTTTACTCTGTTAGGAAGGGGCTATTTTCTATAGTGGATTTTACTTCAAACTTGCAGTGATGTGAGTGTGGTTTTATATCAGGACAACTTAGATCAGATCATTGTTAATTGCCTTTAGAAATTTCTCAACCCATGTACTCAACTTAAAATGCTTCTTTTGTCTTAATGATGCCACTTCCCATTTCATGCATCTTCAACCCTTCCATCATCAGTTCTTGTGATGCTTCTGTCAACTCAGATTTTCTTTCTGGCATTTTCTTCCTGCTTTCTAGTCACAGATTCAGGCACAATTCTCATTGTCCTTGACAACTTTGGACCAATGAGCAATTTCACAAAATGAGGATCAATTGCAGTATCATTTTATACTCCTTCAGAAGTATATTTTAAGAAAAATGTAAATTTCTATTACTCTATTGTGTTAACATATCTGACAGCATATTAATGTTTTACATCATTGTACCTTTTTAGTATTTCATGATCTAAATCCAATTAATAAACAGAATACTGGGAAAAAATAGAAAACCTACCAAGTCCTTTACAACATATGGCAGGTGCATGCAGCCTCCCCCCCCTTAGACACAGCGAGCAGGCCGTGCTGGAGCAGTTTGGCGCCTCGGCCAGAGCCCTTTGACGCCTCGGCCATTAAGCGGCACCTTCCGGTGCTTAACTGGCGCCTCGGGGTCTGGGCCCCTTAGTAACAGGACCGGGGCTTGTCCCGTCCCCTCAATCAGAGTGACCACAGCGCACACCTGACTGGGGCACAAATGGGGTACGCCCTGAGAGGCACAGGAGCTGGGCCTTGGTAGAGCGGCGGGCCTGGCAGTCGGACCCTCCCCTTGGGCACTGCCACCGGCTGAGGGAGTCTCCGTGGACAGGGTGAGCCTCGCCCCCTGTGCGTGAGTGGTGTCTTGGGCAGGTGTCCCCTTGATGAGTGAGCCTGCGCCCATTTTCATTCTTCTTTCCTTAAGGTTTAGGAATTCGTTGTGCAGTAGTTAATTCCCAGCAGGCATCCGAACTGGTACTTGGTCAGAAGGAGCGCTGGGCGACTTTGGTTACAGTAAAGCCCCATTTCAGGTACCGGCTGCTGTTTGGTGTGTGGGTGCCTCCGGGAAACAGCAGGAACAAATGATTACTACCTCTGGTTGCAGATTCTTTTCACACTGTTTTTCATATGCTGCTTTCAAAATAATTGAACCACAGCATGAATTAAAATGTTACTTACTAGGACAAGGGAAATAAAGTGAAACATGAAACACAATAAAAATATGTCAATAGAACATACATTTTTTTTTTAATGGTTGCACTTACGTGACGTCCCCTGCATGGATGGTCACTTCTGGCTATATTTGAAAAGAAACGGCTATCTGTGAATTAATCAAAGTCTGCTATATTAAGTGTAATTTACCCTTATGCTTATAAATCTGACCCATAATCTTAATGTACTCCCTCTCCTATCTTTAAATTAATGCATGATCTGACAGACTTGATTAAGTTACCATAATGAATTTCTCCTTTCAGAAAATAATGCATGAAGCATCAGATTTCTAGAATTGACCTAAAAAGTTTAAATCAAGTCTCATGTAACGGCTGTCAGGAAAAACATGCATTTTTATTTTTAAGCTGACATGTAGAAGGTGTGTTACTATATCTGGTATGTGACAAGGACAGGATGTAGTCCTTTGTTTGGAAAAAGGAGGCACATACTCAAGTTACTTTGATTTTAATAAGAAGAAATTATATTTATTATTTGAAACTGTTAAATATTGAGTGTTGATCAGGGAATTTGCCAGATGGATTTAATGTAGAGTATGTATTTGTTTGTATTACATGATTATCTCCACAAGGAGCAGTATTTAGTATTTGAGGTAAAGCTGTTTTACCACATGAAAACTACCACCAACACCAAACAGCATAGAGACCAATTCAGAATAGTTTCAGGGAAAAAAAAATAATGAAAATGCAGCAGCTCTACTGTTACAGAGCTTGTTGGGAACCTTAGAAGTTTCTGGCATGAATTTGTCAATGGGTTATTGTTTTAGGCAGAAAGCCATAATATATTGTGCTGTTATGTTGGAACTTGGATGCAGTAGGAAACATTTCTTTGTTAAAATCCTTGTCTCAGAGTGATTCATGGATAGCATGTGATGCCAAAAATGAAGGAGATTTTAAAAAATACCCACTGGTAGTGGAACTCTGGAGAACAGCACTTCACTCTGTATCTGTAAGCACAGCATGTAAAGAAAAAGGCAGGTGGAGGTAGCTCTGTTTATGATAATAGCAGATTCTGAGGCAGCAAGTTTTTTTTTCATAGTTTTTTGGATATCCTAGTCAGAGGAGGCTGACTTTGAAACTGTATTGCAGAAATCTGAGGAGTATTGTATTCCATCTGAAAATGTATGAATAGATATATAGAGAGATGCATTTTAGCAGAGATTACATAAAGGAGAGAAAAACATAGAGGACTTTTTGACTGATACAAGACTGAAGAGCTAGACTTGCAATTTCGAGTACCTGTATCTTGGATAAGAGAAGAGATCTTGAAAAGAGGAGGCACAGAATTAAGCTATGATTAAAGCAAATAGAATTTACTAAGTAAAAGAAATGATGTAATACAAGACTTTAATTTATGGATGATGTGCAGTCTGGATGTGCCAGAAAATCCAAACCATTAAAGGGATGGAAGGTTTAGCTAGAAAGGCGTGAAAAGCTCAAAGAAAGAGTTCACAAATATCACAAGGGCAGCACAAGCTGAAAGCAAATGGGATGTTTCTTATTCCTAACTGCAATATAGGAGACCAGTTAATGAGGTGTCAGAAGCAGTTACTTCCAAACGGAAAGAAAAGCCATAGGTAGTAGAAGGTAAGGAAGTGAAATTCAAGGCTCAGAGAATGAGAATTACCCCGCCAAGTGAATTTATTTTCTGAACATGTGGGTAAATAAATTTGTGAAGATACAGATTTTAATAATACACAATGTACAAGTACAATAGAACCAATTTAATATGTTTTCCCGCATTAAAAAACTGATCTCTCAACTAATACCTGAGGTAGTTCTGTGCAAGATATCCCACATGCCTTATAATGTCTTTGTACAACAGCAAACTGTTGTTTTTTTTTTCCTTTGGTGTGGTGTTTGTTTGTTTGTTTTTCAGCTTTGGTAATAAAGCATCTGAAGGCCCTGAGCTGGTTTGCTATGGGCAGGTGGTCTTTGGCACAGGCATAGACTTGGGATTCACTGAATAATTACTGAAGTTGGGGTAGGGGTGTTCCTGCTTTGGCAAGTATGGGACCCAGGGAGGCAGCACAGGGCTGGGCAGTAGGAAGTACAAAACAAGGGCAGGAGGTGAGCAGAGTTACTGCAATGGAAGCTTCCGCCACGTCCACACCAGTATCTTTACCAGAATCCCTCTCTTCGGACCATGGACACAAGTAGGGCTTCTCACCACCTGCACATCCATGCCATGCTCCCTCCTTCTTTTGACTTTCAGAAAGATGGGGGACATAGAAAGAGGGGATATTTATAGCTACTTCAATGTACAGGAAATGACATAAGGTCTTAGTGAAGACAGGCCTTCTTAGGCAGGGAGTCAATGCATTCTTTTACAGAATTAGTGTTACTTACACCTTTTAATGCTGCTTTCCAGTGTTTTACAAACAATGTGTATTGATTTGGAATAGGATGTTATAAATAGTGGGATAACAAAATCTATGAAAAATTCAACACAAAATATTTTTGATGCAATTTGAAATCAACCTTCAAATCTGTAGCCACCACAGAAAGAGTCAATGCCAGGACAATAACAAGATGGGAATGAATGTGCATATGGATATCAGCAACATAGTGCCAGTCTGTCTTTCAGCCTGTATTGCCACCACAGGATGGATTTGATACCTGTGGGGTACCACACTGGTTTGGAGAACATGCAGTAATCTCAGGTGAAGAGAAAACAGACATTGCTCAGGCAGTGACCTGTACACAGGCAGGGATGCAGGCCACAGTCCTTCCAGTTAATAATGGGTTAGTGGAAACTCATCAGTCTTGTCTTGCAACCTGCCTGTGCTCAAACATGAGGCAGTCCAGAAGTCAATGATGTAGCCACTCAGTGAAAGACCCAGTCTTGGAGCTGAAGAGCCCAGAGGCAACACATGTGTAAGTGGGAAGCATCACTGATGCACAGTTATTTGTAGCAAACAAAAGCAGTCAGACACAATACTGTGAGGAGCTCAACTTGAAAGGGCTGGGACCATCCTTCAGGTTATTAACCTCAATAATGGCTTTAGTTAATACTTCTGTACTGATTTCACTTAGAAAGTGCAAGAAGTGCCCAGCAAACTTGCACTGCTGCCTTGAAAAAAGCCTGAGATCTTGTTAGGCTGCTTGAAGAAGATGGGCAGAAAGCAAGTCTCCTGTTGCATAGAGTAGTACATAGGATACTGAACTAAAATAGCAAATTCTCTGCGTGATAAAGGCAGTCCAAACTCCAGTTCTGACTCATTACTCTCACTTTGTATTTAGCAAAGTTGCAACTTGAGACATTTTTTAAGAGCTCTTTTCTCATTTGGATTCTCACTGTTGAATGGAGGATGAAGTGCCACTGTCCTCAAAGTCCCCCTGCCTTGTTCCAGAACAAAAAACAATGGGCACAAATTGAAACACATAAGCATCAGAAAACACTTTTTTTTTTTTTCCCCCTTCATGTGACTGTGGTTAACACTGGAACAGGGTGCCCAAAGAAGCTGTGTAGTCTCCATTCTTGGAGATATTCCAAAGTAGTATGGACACAGTCCTGGGTGACCAGTTCTAGGTGGCCCTTCTTGAGCAGGGGTCTTGGATTAGGTGACATCCAGAGGGTCCTTCCAACCTCAACCATTCTGTGATTCTGTTTGTTTGGGTTTTTTTTATTTCCCTTAGGACTTTATTTTATAGATGTCTGCTTATATATAAGAAGCTTGCATAAACTTTTTTTCAAGTTGTCTACATTTCTGTTGCATTCTATTGCGATTGATTGCTACATTCAAAGGTTATTTAGAGAAACCACAATAGGTTCCTGTGGAGGACACAACCACAACAGAGTGTGACTATATAAAGTGACAACACTTAGGAAACCAGGGTAGTAAGTAGACAACCAAAGAAAGAGTTTGCTTTAACCCAGACAATGTTTGCACTTGTGATTTCCTGCCTGTGCCCATGTTTGGTCACTTCTGCCTTATACATGAGTCAGAAAGCCAGAGGTCAAGTTAGAAATAGGGCATAGATGTCCAGAGTCCCTCGCTTTATCTAAGCTGTGAGAAGTGCTTCTTATACCACTGCTGTGATGCTGCTATAAATCATGTGTTTTTTTACAATAAATTGTATTCAGGCTTCAGATAATTATAACTGCAACTGTTGTGTGGGGTTTTTTTGTTTGTTTTTGGTCGTTTTATTGTTTGTTTGGTTGAGTTTTGTTGTTTTGTTTTGTTTTATTTTTAAAATGATGATCCAAGCATTTTGTAACCCACATATGTATTTTCCCAGAACTGCCTCAGCTCCTTCAGTTTATACACCTCAGTCAAGTGTAAAATTAAACAAAACCAGGAAGAAAATTATGCTCAAAGAAAGAAAAACACATCTGGAAAAAGAAATCATTGTATTGTCTTAATGCATAAGGCTGGGAAGTGGAAAAGAGAAATCAAATTCCATTTTGTGAAAGCTCCACTGCTGGCAGAAGTGAAACTAATAAGGCTGGTAAATCTTTGTGATAAATATTTAATAAATCTTCATAGGTGTATGATTTACTGCATTATCATTCCTTGAAGAAGGGAAATAACTAAGACCCTATACTTGCAAAGACTACACATTTCCTTTAATATAGACCACAAGCTTCCTCGCTGGTCACAATCATCTGCTACACCCAAATGGAATTATCCTCTAGTTATTAGCTGACTGTAACCCACACCTGACCAGTACTTCCTAGCCTAAAATGCTTAAATTATGGAAATTTCCTCAAATAAGGATGAAAATCAAAAAAGGCCTGAAGAGAATGGATGCTTTTTTGGAATGCGAGGAAGCTTCTTGGTGGAGAGTTGCAGCTCACTTTTAAGTCATAAATCCAGTCCTCCTCTCAGAGTAGTCAGAGTTCATGGAGTCAGCATGGGGCCTCATTCCTGTTTTAATGGATCTCCCTCATGTGCTAGAATGTCATTTGCCTAGATAACATCACTTTATTCGTTTGATGTGTAGAAAAATCTATATTCTTTTTTTGCATGTAATTAAAGAAATCAGTGAGCATATTTGTTAAAAAAACCAACTTACAAGGTGCTGTATTTCTAAGTAAAGATGTTAGACGTTGCTGTTTTAAGCTTCATTAAGACTTTTATGAAAAAGAAAAGTGCTTCTGGCATTATACAGTTCCACAGAAAAACTTTGATATGCATGTTAGAATCAATTTATGGGTAGGTTTTAGGGGTCTGTATATTTAAAGGAATATTTCATATGCTCTTTTGGAGACTAGAGTCCATTTAAAAGAGTAACAGGGAATTTTGCATAGAAAGATCTTTTGGTACCTTTGCAAGACAGTCTGCCTAAAAGAAACAGCTCTCACTAGTGATTAAGTGCATGAATTTGGCAAAACTGCGATGATTTCTGGCAATGGCTTCTACTGCTTTTTTACCATATCACTCATTTCTATGGATCAATTTATTGATGGTTTTGAGCCAATTAATAACTATATTTGAAAACTGCTGCTTTGTGTGTATTCACATTGTATGTCTTAAGTAGGCCTGAACTCCCACAAAAGAGTATCTTCTAGTGACCTTCCAGCAAGACAGGGATTGCCACATTCCTGAACAGCCTGAATGCCTTGGGGAAAGGAAAAAACACTATAGAAAAAGAAAAAATGCAACTTACTGTTTTTATCGCAATGTTGATGGGGAACAAGACTTTGCATTCTGCTACAACCTTGAGATACTGTGAGAGAAAAATATGGGAACTATAAAAATAATTAAAAGTGCCATTTTCTCCCAACTTCCACAATAAATATACTGGTTTTGCAGTAAATACACGGGTAGTGGAATAGCTAGGTGGGACAAGAACATGTATAATACTCATCTGCTGATAAAGAAAAAACTATTTTTGTCCAAAAGAACAGGGAAACTGTTCAAGAATAGCTCATCTATGAGAAAATATGACTCAGGAAGGCCTTCTAAACAAGGTCAGTACATCCTAAAATGATTCATTAAATACATTCAACCCCAGGGAGCCTAAAGGGCTGATGGCTACTTTAATGAACATATCAAATCTCTTTGCCCAAGCTTTTCAAACAGCATAGGATGACACAGGGCATAAGTAAACAGCAAGTCATTTCCCTGTGTTTAACAGTGGGGGGATGCCACCCCTATCTTATTCCGGACAGTTCTACACATCATCCTGGCACAAAGAAGGAAACAGAAAAGGTGTAAAAGAAAATCTCCATAAACTTTTCCTAGTTTAAGATGTTGATAATCCAGGCCCAGGTTTCAAGAGAACAGGCTCTAGACTGCTCTTTTCCCCTTTTCCTGAAGTTTCTGTTAGAAAATAGGTCCCTTTTGCTCCCATATGGATTTTGCTTCAGCTGCTAAAACACATCCTAAGCTAAAAAATAAATGTCAGTCTATGCTGTCATTTATGACAGGGCATCAGGTTTGGAACAATGATCCACAAAGTTCCTTTTAGCAGTCTTCCTATTTTAAAGCAAACCTTCCCCAAGAACTACGATGAACAAGTGGAGGGCTGCATTCACCAGCAGGCAGTCGCTAATGGCCATTTCTGTCCTCACCGGTAAATAGCACAGTAGTTAATGGAAATTACTTTTCAGTATTCCACAAGACAGCTGAATGAAGAAAACAGCCAAAGACATGTAAATCTCCTCTCCCTTAATTAACATGCATCTAGCAAATATATAACACTGTAAATACCGCATTATCTCTGATACTGTAAAAGAAGAACAGTGAGTGAATTGATACTGATACAGATAGGGAGATAAATTAGCTTGATAGATGGTCTCCTGGTGTTTGTCGCTCCCAACCACCATAATTACAACTACATTTGAATACTTGATGGTATGCAAATCACAGTTTAAAGTAAATAGTTTAAAATACATGTGTCTGAAGTAGCTGTTCAAACAGCATATTCCAAGAGAGACAGAGAAAGGAAAAGACAGATCACTGAAAATCAATGTTTTAAAAAAATGGGGCAAAAAATTGCTATAGGAAAAGCGGTGAGATAGTGCCCCAACATTTTCACTCCTCCTTCCTCTTCTCATTTTTTTTTCCCTTCTTTTTCTTAAAACCATTTTCTTCTTTCTGTGAGAGTTGATTTCTAAGGCAGATCCTCAGTGGTTTCAGAGAAAATTAATTCTTTACAGCCTTTTTGATTAAGCACCCGTAAAACTGAAACCTCTAAAAGCACGTCGCTTTTGGAAACATGGGCCTATGACTGCTTAATATAAAAGACCTTCAGACGTGACCTTCAATGAGTGTAAAACTGCATTGATTTTCCAGTCTAACATTGCTGAAATGCCCTGGGCTTTAAGAGAATTAAGTATGCCACAAAGTAAAGCTGGGATGGTGCCATTTTTGGAAGACCGACCTGTGGGGTTTAGTTCAGGCATGTTGTGAGGAACTGAGCTGGAAACAGCTCTGGCATGGGACTCACAGTGGTGTGACAGTCAACTCTGTGTGGTGGGAAGAAATTCTGAGGAAGGATTTGACTTGAAAAAGGTCTGAACATTCCCAAGTCATGTGAGGCTGCCTGTAGATGGACACTGCACTGACTGGAAAACTAAAACCCTGCGATTGGACTAAGGAAGTCTATGGGTAATCCTGATCAATAATGCACTGTATAGAAGGAGCTGACAGATTACATGCAAATCATTTAAAAAGCCCTGTGCTATTTGTGGACCAGAAAAGACATAAAAAATAATTGGCTTCTGTTTGATGGTTGTTAAAAAATTATTTTTCTTGTTGTCTACCAAACTACTGTGGGCAGAGAAGTCCTTTTACCCTTAAAGTACGTGTAATGTTTGTCAAAATGGAAGCAAGATCTTTAGACGTTGGTAAGGTGGGACTGAGTGTAGGTATGAAGAGTGTATTGGTTGGTACAAGGTGATGGTGGAGACTGTGATGGCTTCATCCAGGAATTCCAGGCAATTACTTTCTCTGGCTACAGATCCTTCAGAAATCCCTCTGACTTCCCCTTTCTACTGCTGTGCTATAAATGCCTTGCTTTTCCTCCACAAGCAACACTGCCATACTGATGATCCCCAAGCCCCAGCCTGACCAAATAATTATCTGGGGCGTAGTGGCATTACCTAAAATTTCTTTGTGCCCTACCCTGGGATTTTTTTTCCCCTTCTCAATACAGGAGCTAGATCTTAAGTCATCTCAATTGAAATAGCAATCTCCTAGGATACCTCTTCCTCTAGCTGATGTCAGGACCTGTGTAGACAGGTTTTTTTCCACAGGATTTGCAATGCATTAATTTTGAGTATGCAGTTGTCTCCATTTAAGGCTCAAGGCAATCCCACTGAAACACCCCCTTCCCCCTTCCTCCCTACCAGTGGAAAGTAAAAAGGTGAATAAGGAAAAAGAAAATGCCTCAACTGAGACCAGAAGTTAAGACTATAACAAATCTAACAAATAGCATGAGAAAAACAGAAAAGGAATATTAGGGCAGAAGGATACAGAAGTCTAAACCAAACCCGCTCTCAGGTGGTGATGGATGCGCAGCGCACGTGGAGTCAGGGCCAGCCCTGCTGAGAGCCCCTCACAGCTCCCAGAGCCTGGGAAGGAAGAGGCCCCCCCAGCCCTGCGCTTCCAGTCTCCTTGTTACATGGAGTGTGTCAGAGAAGGGGAGGGAATAGCAGCTGCCTTCTGACCCCTCAGGGTCCTGGGGTTACCAACTCTCTCCCCCCCCCAAGTCACTCTGTTCACCCTTAAAACCGCAACAGCAATTAAGTCATGACAGATCAAGAAATCCTCTTCGAAAAGGAAAGACCAGGAGTCATGATTCTGGGGCAATTTATGTGACTCCCTGACCTGTAACTGAAGACCCTGTGGCCCTTGATGCTCCTACCTCCTTAGTAGTCTCCCTGGGTTTTTCCCCCAGATTTACAGGAGAGTTTGGATTGCCAAAGGAGCCAGGCAGTTAGCAGTCTGCAGGTCTGTATTTGAACTTCCAGGTTTGTGTCTCTCCACTGTTTTGCTGGAAGGCGAACAAGGCAGCTCTTTCCTCGACCTGTACTATAGGCGAGGTGGGAATGCAAGAGCTTACAGAGGTCCTCTCCAGACACACAGCCTGAAGGGAAGTCTTCAGAGAAAACAAATAAAAGGTTGAGACCTAGCTCCCAGTGGAAAGCTCGACAGCAAGAATCAGCTTATGTCTAAAATAAAAGTTACATCAACATACTCCTTTAGAAACACCTCACTTAAGGAAGCAGTTAAGCAGCAGTGATCAGAGTATCGGTAAGGTGGGAGCTATCCCAGGGCCCTTGTCACCACAGGGCTTAGCTGCATCGTGGAACTGCTGGAAAATCACATTTGTAACGACCATTTTGCCTTCCTTGCATTAAGCAGAATAAATTTACCACCTCCCCCTGCACTGAGACTACATCATCGTCTGTGGGATCTTGGTTGGAAGAAAACAGACACTGTTGTCAGGAACTGCCCTTGACCCATAGAAAGAGAGTGAAGGAAGAAGAACGGTGGAGAAAGGGCAATGAAGCAAGAAGATAAAGCAGATCAAAGTAAAGAAAAACAGGACGTGGGGAGTACTGGGCGAGTTAGATGACAGCCAGTCACGTAGATTTAGGTGTGTGAACAGTGTGTGGGCTCTTGCATGTGTCCAGTCGTCGTTGGTGTGAGTGATCAGTGAAGCTTGCTCTATATAAACAAGGGATGTACTGGTAGTAAAGGTCTTTGCTTTATAACTCCCATGGAGTTGCTGAAGTCCATTCTCCCCCTGCAGTTATCACAGTGTAAATAGGACTTGAGCCCAGACAGAGAACAGAATTTCTACCTAAAAAGCAATGGACTGACACTTCTTTCAGGATTTCTTTTGTTCTTAGTTTACTTAAAAGTGTCATTTGCATTGTTTTTAACTTCACTTAAAGGCTTACTTTGTCTAAGTAAATGCTTATTTCATAAATATTAAGCAGGAATGAACAGTATTCTCATCAAAATCGTATTATGAACGCTATGTTGAGACTTTACCCCATGTTTATACACATTTTAAAATGAAGAACCACAGTCAGAACACTTTGAGTAATTATGGATAAATTCCCTCCATTCCTTTTTAAAAATACATATGCATACATATATACAGTGAATATAATTTTGTACCTATGTTTTTTCCCCTTACTAAGTTACTCTTTAGACAGTGTACATATTCTTTGTCTTTCTTGGACTGTGAATTTTGAATATGTTGTGAAATAGTTCCAGTCATCTTTCCGATGGTTCTGTGTATATTTTTCTTCTTGTCTGATTGATTCAGAATTATTTTCAGCATTTCTAAGTTGTCCCTATTAAAGTACCACATCTAGAAAACACTGGTTGCACAGTTACATATTTGATTCTGTTTCTACCTAAGAAGTGTAAATCAGATTCCATCGCTCCCACTGAATTAGGCATTACTAGCCTGATAATCAAGCACTTTCTGTGGTACACACTGCCCCTGGGTCAAACACACTTATAAGTCAGGAAGTACCCATCTATAGTTTTACAAGTTCCAGAGGCAGAAGTGTAGTTCTTACTGAAACATCTGTCAGTTGGAGAGGAAGGCCTCATGGTAATTAAATTCTCCCCCCAGCATGTACTTCTGGAGCTCACTCTGTGCTCAGATTTGATGGAAGAAAGAAGATGCCCGCTATTTCCATATTGTGATTTTTCTGTTGGAATGGCGGAGGATGACGATTTAAGACCTTTTGGTCTCAGGCATTTAATGACTTGGAAGTTGTGAATGAGCATTAACACGCTTCCTCCGGTACTTTGACTGTTTCATTCCTTCTACTATATCAAGTTTTTAAATATTTAATTCATATGCCCCCTTCCTACTTCAGTGAACCAGTGAAGCGTGTGCTTATAAGCAACTAGTCTGAATATCTGTTGTCAGTTGCCTGTACACCAGCATAGAGAGAATCTTCATTTCTTCAGGTGTTTTAATTCATTTTGTTCTCAGTATTCAAATTTTGAACTAAATAGTAGCTGATTTTTTTCTTTCTTCTTTTCTTGTCCATTTACTGTCACTGGATGTAGCTAGGCTATTCCCCTGAAGATCAATGTCCTTTGTGTCAAGTAAAATCTGTTAAAATATAACACTGTACTGTTTTGTTGTTTTGGTTTTTTCCCCCAGAAAAGTCTTAACATAGAAAGAATTTGTATGTATGTATATTATCTCTACAAACCTCCATACATTCAGGCCTCTATTTTTTGTGCTTCCCAGGCGTGTATTCTTTCCTTATAATTTATGTTTCCAAGGAACAGGGTGATGCTTGTATGAAAAAATTGCCAATGGGCTCTAGAACTCACTGAACTACTACCTACATGGGACACACATTTAGGACACACCCCATGTATTTCTTAGAATGTCTTGTATTTGAAGAATCACAGAGTTATAGGTATTGTAAGGGACCTGTGGACATCATCTAGACCAAACCACTGTCAAAAGCATATTCACCTAGAGCAGGTTGCGCAGGAACGTGTCCAGGTGGGATTTGAAAGTCTCCAGGGAAGGTAACTTCACAACCTCTCTGGGCAGCCTGCTCCAGGGCTCTGTCAACCTCACAGTAAAGAAATTTTTCCTTCTGTTTAGGTGAAACTTCCCCTGTTGCAGTTTGTGTCTGTTGCCCCTCATCCTGTCCCTGGTCTTATTTAGGCGTATTAAATTCAAATCTCCTTCAAACTGTTTACAGTCTTTCTAAATGCAAAGAAGTCAAAGAGAATGGCTAATTAAGATCAGGGACACACAGAGCTTTCCTCTGTGTTGACAAAATGTGAAGCTAAAAGTAATTTCATTCATGATAGCATGATACTCTCTCTGTTCATGGAAACACCTTAATCATTTGACATTTTTGTATTTCCTAATAAAATTCCAATTGCTTATGCTTGAAAGATTTTCATAGCCCAGCTCATATTAACATTAACAATTTAGAAAATACTACGCATTACTTATGAAATGATGTAACATCTTCTGGTCTGGGGGTTTTCTTGGGGGGCATTATTTTAAAGTGTTTATAAACACAGTAAACTCCTAACAGTACTTGAAATGGGATTTTGGTGACAATCTTACAATATATTTCAATTTCAATATTTACAAAATATGCCTTTATTGGATAAAAGTAAGTCTCTAGGAAATGTAGTGTGGTGCAGTGGCCAGGATGCAGACCTATGAGTCAGAAGTTTGCGTTCTATTTCTGGACGTGCCAGAAGGCTTTTTCTATAATTATCAGCATCTATATTTGTCTCCTTTTTCTCACTCTCTTTTGTCATATATTTGGAAACTCATAAGAAAGACAAGAAATTTTTTGAAGAGGGTGTTGCCACCCGTTTTGGGTTGTATCCTGATACTTGAAGCAAGTAGTATAAGTTGCTTGAGTACTTTCAAACCTTGAAATATGATTTCTTTTTTAATCCTCTTCATTCCACAGTATCCAGGGAGAATAATGCTATCAGTGAATACTGACACAAACACTCTGGCTAGAGGTATTTTTTTTTTTATGAAGATATTTAGCCAAAATAGTGTTCCCAGTTTTCCTTGTGTAATTTTTCTACTGCATTGCCAGTTTGGACAAAATGAAATGCCCATTGGCATTGGCAAGGGAGTTGGAACTAGATGATCTTTAAGGTTCCTTCCAACCTTGACAATTCTATGATTCTATGATTAATAAACCAGTTGGGCTTCAGATGAGTTTTTCTTAAACCTGAGAGGCACATATTGGGATTTGGGTTTTCGTGCTGGCTCCTGTACCTTCAGCAACTGCTTCATGCCTTCAAACACTTTTAAGCCAGTAAGAGTCGAGTAACTCGTGGTACAGTATTTCAAGGGAGAATCTAAGAAAATCTTCTATTCACAAGTCTCATAATAAATATGTTTTCACCACTAGTTTAGAGAGGGAGAAATTTGTATGTATTTTGCATCAGTATATAACAAACTGCTGAAAAATGCAATGAATTCAATTAAATTCTATCAGGGATTTTTACAAATTCACCACAAAGGAAGTCATATGATTATGATTTTTAAATGGGATATCTGGTGGCAGGGGAACAAAATCAAAACATCAACCAAAAGCAATAAACTGCATAATGCTAAGCTGAAAAAAAATAAATCTCTATGACATTACAACAATCAAATATCTTTCCAATGATGCCAACACAATGAGAACAACAATGTTATACCCACTGTTGCGTGAAATAACACAATTTATTGAGGCAATTTGTCTTCAATCTGTGTTGTATGAATAATTTATTGATAAAAAGATGGGCATAGGCAGCATAGCTTCAGTTATATTTTGGAAGTATCAAACATCTGTATTAGGACAGAAGGCACTTTGGTTTACCTTTGGTGCCCTAACGGTTATATACAACATAATTTTCAAGATATTAGTCCTAAAATCATAGAATCATAGAATGGTAGAGGTTGGAGGGTACCTCTGGAGATCATCGAGTTCAACCCCCCTGCCAGCACAGGGTGACCCCGGGCAGACCACACAAGAACATATCCAGGTGGGTTTTGAAAGTGTCTGGAGAAGGAGACCCCACAACCTCTCTGGGCAGCCCTCTCAGGGTTCCATCACCCTCACTGTAAAGAAGTTTTTCCTCATGTTGAGGTGGAAATTCCTGTGTTCCAGCTTGTGACCATTGCCCCTCATCTTATCACAGGGAACCACTGATTTCTTAGTTGCTCCAATTGTTCTTCTACTTCCTTTTCTTCTGTTTTTCTGTTTCCAGGTACCGAGTTTAGTTCTCCAGTGGTAGATAATGAACATTTTATGCTGAAGCCCACAAATAAGATGTTTCCATAATCTTTGAGCTAAAGCTAAAAAGCAAAGAGCGAGAGTGAGCCTTCTGGTAGGATTCTGCATGGATGCCAAGCCCAAGCTCGAAATGCCTGCTGTGCAGAGCATCTCCATCCTCCTGATGGAAGGTAACACAGTACTTGCAACACAGCAGTCTTGAGTCAGTCTCTTCAGACTTGTATTCCTTCACAATAGGTCCCAGGTTTTACTTTCTGGGCAGTTTTACACAGTTCATTCCCTGATAGTTTCTGATCCACTCGGTCTTTATTGGCCCATTCTGATAGGCTTAGATTGCAGCTTTTTTTCTCCTTTCCTTTGTAGACATTTGTGAGAAGGCCTGCTTCTCCTGCTGATCTACCTCTGCTCAGTAACTGCTGCTGTAAGGGAGCACGTCACGTCTTCCAAAGAGACGCTTGCCTTTTGCACCCATGTTTTGCTATTCTTTTTTATATTCACTGTTTTATGGATGAAAAAGCTTTAATTTACATTGTCTTTTATCACATAATCTACTTCATTTTCTCACGGTTAATAAAAGATTTCTATACTCACTCCCAATGGTGACTACATAAGAGACACTCTACTTCCTAATAAACTGTATGAAAGTGTGTTATGCAGTTATTATCACCATTCCCTGAAACTCTTTGGCATCAAGCAGGGGTGTTAATTTCTTTCAGTGGGTTTTGAAGTTTTGTTTTTTAAAAAAATGGTACAGCTTTTATATGGGGCAATTCACTGTAGGTTCCCCAGACACTGGAGCATTTAAAAACATCTACCTTAGCAGAAGATCAGAAACGCTCTTAACAAATCACATTGTGCTCTATTACTTGTCACTACCTCAGTCGGTATGCCATATTTAGCAGATATTGATTTTACATGTGAGAAGCAATTGAAACAGCACAGAAGTCAGCCTCAGAATGTTATTTCTGGATAAAGAAAAAAATAATGTAAAAAAATGTGTAATTTTTACCAGTGTAAACAAACAAATCAATGCCAGCCATTCACAGATCTGAAGTTTCCCTTAATACGCCTGAATTACTAGTGGAGTTGCCACCTTCAGTGTCCTTCCTCTTTTCAGGCATTTACTGTTACAAGCTTTTCTTGTTCCACAGCATTTCACCTTGTTTTCTTTATGGTATTTTTCTGTTTCTTGGGGAATTCAGTATTTCTCGTGAATGTATACAATTTCTCCTTGTCTCCGTGGCTTTTCTCTTTAACTTCTGGGCAGCATTTTTCTCAGTCTCCTACAGTGTAAATTCATTGAAGAAGACATAGTATATGTGAATGCAAATCGTTGTTGTACTGCTGGGTTTCAGTGTAGACATGCCAATTCTCTGAGGATAACCCTGTGTTAAAAGGTGTGTTCAGCTGTGCAAGAGTTAAGAAGCCCATTTCTATGCTTACAGCAGCATTTAAAATGTGTATTTAGAAAGAAAAATATTTGCAGCAAGGGATGAATTAACATTTCAAGGTAATTACTTAGTTGTATTTTTAAAGTAACCTTTCTAATGAATAGATGCCACGGTAAATTACATTTATTTTTAAAAAGAGTCAAACTACTCTTCATAGTGGGATAATGGATGCCTTTAATGACAAGTCGCGTAACATGTGCATTCACAAATGAATATTCATGCTGCAAGTGTGCACAGATACTGATAATATTTCACTTATTCTATGAGGAAGCAAAGTAATCATGTACTACGTCTAGTGAATAAGCAAAGAGCAAGCAGATCAGAGACAAGTCGGGATGAAAATTTTTCAAATAAATCATTTGTTAAACAATTACAGCTAATGAGCATATTCATAAAAATCAGGCTATTCATTGATAATACATCAAGTGACTAAAAGTCTATGTTTGATGGCTACATTATTTGCTATGAATAGTTTATCCATCTTCAATTGTAAAGCTTTAATTTTTCTTCTAAAATGTGAACAAATATGTCTGAAATTATCTCTGAGATTTGGAAAAAATGAGCTTTCTTCCTTTTTGTGCCAGCAGGTTTCCTACTTGACTTTGAACAAACCATTTAGCGTCAGAGCCTGCTGTACGCAGTGGCCAAGATTCCTCCATTATTTTGACGCTATTTGTGGATTTAAAGGAGTGCAGGGGTGTGTGGTATCCCTTTGGTGGCTGTACAGGAAGGTGTGCTTGAGTTTCTTCAGTTGCTTGAGCAACTGGCATGCAAGCTGTCTGCTCTAGTTTATATGGGGATCTATCCAATCTTGTCTACTCCACTGTCCCAAGCAGCCTAACCCTTTGAGACCCTTCTCCTGTGACACGTTCCTCTAGCATTCTTGTCTAGCTCAGTTTGTTCCAATACAGGGATTTCATTTTTATGGTGAGATGCTGAGAGTGGGATGGTGTCAAAGCAGGGGCCAGGCAGGCTGGGATGCCCTTTGAAGACTGTGTAATGAGTTGTTTTCAACATAGCCAGGGCCAACTGTTCTTCAGTACAGCTTTCAGTCTTCAGGCATACCCCAGCCCTGCATGTAAGCTCCCTTGTTTGGAGAACCAGCTGACACATTCTAGGCTACAGATCATCAGGCAAGCAGTGTGGGTGCTCAGCAGGCTGGGGATCCACTTTGTGTTCTGGCCCAAAATCAAAATGATAGCACCGTTGTGTCCTTAAATCCCAGGCTCAGCTAGATGTATCACCTTGCCTTACACTCGCTTTTCAGAGACATTATCTTGTCCTAGGTTTCATCTGGTTTCTCTTAAGTGTTAGCTTAGAGAGCCAGTCTGAGGGCCAGAGCTGTGAGCCATGTCCTTCCCAGCAGCGTTGCTGGTGGCCTGACTGCAACTTGCATTCAAACCTTCTGGCAAGCCCTTCCTTTGCACAGAAAATTAGTGGTGGACTGAGTGTAGCTAACATGTTTGAAACCCTGGAGCCCATTCTCATCAGGGCTTAACAGGAGGCAAGGCTAGCAGGAGAACAGGACCATCTGGGTGCACACATAGGCCTGCACTGAGAATTGCAGGTTGAGGAGAAGTTGATTTCTCTGGCCTTGGGAGTGGGATTCTCTCTTTTCATGTGTGAAGGCAGGCAAATGGTTGCCAACTGGAGGTTAACTCCCTTTTTCAGATCCCACTTCATTTTTCAGATCCTGCTTCAGCCTGTGGGATATGATTTGCAGATGTGCTGAATATTTGTTATTGCTCCTGAATCAGTAGTTCTTGATTTTGAACACCCACAGAGCTAGGTAGTGGATACTGGCCTCTATAAGGAGGATGGGATGTTTAGTACAGGGTCACAGGCAGGGTGTGTAAAGGAGGTGAGAATTCAGAAGAGGAAGTAAGCTCATCTGAACCAGAAGCAGCATATGAAGAGCACAGTGCACTCGAGCTGCTGTGGTCAAATACCTCACATGTTACAGAATACAGAAAGAATTGCCGTATGAGCTTCTAAGGTTCATAGCAATGAGTTTTAACAGAGCTATTAAGTTGTGGGTTTGTATCATATGACAAAATAATAACAAGCACAATAAAACTCTTTGAGACAAGCGTGTGGTGGGGATTGGTGTTATAATGAGGTTCATCTGTTTGGCCTCCTAGGCATGGTATGTCTTCACAGAAATGGTAGTGGGAAGAATAACTAAAAGTATAAAGTAAGTGAAAATGAGATAAAATACAACTTGATTCTGCTGAAGATATTTCACAGTATACTAACTTCACACCTTTCTGTGTTAGAGAATTGATTTTACAGATACTGCATTTTCTTATGTCTTCAGCCTCATGTCACATAGGAAACTATTGGTTAAACTGTAGAAGATGCAGATGATGTAGAAGAATTACAAGATTAGTAAGGGAAAAAAATAGAGAGGGAGCTCCAAATTGTGCTGAAAGAGCATCTATTTGGCTGTATTATGATTATTCCTCAAGTATCAGTGTTGAGACAGAACTCATTAAACTTTCTTATTAATTCTCAACACCAAAAATGGCAGTGTGCTAAATGTGCTGATAACAAGCAGTTGTGAGGCACTAGCAATATCAAAGAAGAGTTAGAATATCATTCAGGGTACAGTTCAGAATACCACTTGCAACTAGAGTGGCACAGATAAGGTTCAGCACAGTAGCTGGTAGTTGGATTAGGGATGAGTAATACAAATTTCATAAATAAATTTGGGATTTGTCAACTCTTAAAAATAGATGAGGACAAAGAAACCAGGAGTATTTGTCTATATGAGACATCAATCTGACATACATAGCCTAGAAAGTGTATGTGAAAGTTTAAGATGTAGAATCTCCAGAATAGAAAGGAAAGTGTTAGTGCTAATGTCTAAGACGGTGTCTGCAAAATTTTTTTGTGTTCTGGATGGCTGTGTTTAATAAAGATGGATTTAGACCTTAACAGGTGCAGAACAAGAGGATTAAAATGAATGGGCAATGAAAAGCTTTATCTAGAGGAGGGAGATTAGAACAGCATAATTTATTTAGATTAGTAAAAATTAAAAAGAGAGGACAGCCTTCCTTGGCTGTAAGTGTGTTAACATAGGGTGTGGACAACATTGTCTCAAAGGATATAAAATGAATCTGATTAAGTTTGGTCTGGAAGTTAAAGGAGGTCTGCAATAGACAATACTTAGTTTTTGTCTGGATTTAGGTCTGGTTTAGGAAGTAGTTTCCTACAGTAAAAAAGAAAGGCATCTGGACTGTAAGATCCCATCCCTTTGTTCCTGGGGGAAGACATTAGATCTAAAATCCTGTGGGACACCTTATTTTGGAACTGGACATCAAGATAAGGTCTGAGGAGGCAAGGACCTCTCACGAGGCTTAAAAGGATTATTGCTGGTGAGGCTAAGAAGTAGAGGGAGGCTCATGGATAGAGGCAACAACACATGGAGCACCAGATCCAGGAAGTCTGAAGAATGAGTGAGTAAAGGTTGAGGAGACATGTTGTATGCAACAAGGATGTAGATGAGAAACCTGAAGAAGGAAAAGCACTGTGAACAAGGAACCAGAGGTGGGAAAGAAGCAGGGAGCAAGACAAACATCATAGGCTGTGGCCAACGTAGACCAGATCTCCCCAGAAAGGAGCAAGTGATTCCTGAGTCCTGCCATTCCTCTGTTGACACAAAATATCTGTGAAACCTCATGTTGCCTCATCCTGTACTACAGGTCTACATCTAACAGAAATTTTTCCTCACCCTCAATCCCAGAGATCTGGCTGTGAGTCCTTGTTATCCTGTTCCACTGGTGAGCACAACTGTCACTACAGTGCTCATGATTAAAAAGATCTGGGTGATGCTAAAACCCATCAAAAGCTAACAGGAGACTCAGGTGAGAATTTAACACTAGAAACCCTTTAGTGGCATACAGAGCAGTTGCTTCAGTTGCTCCAAAGTTAGGATGCTCTGAAAAAGTCCTAGAACTTGAGGGAAATCTAAGAAAAATAACTCTATGTTAATTCCAATCAAAGAACCGTGGAAAGTATCTGTTTTTAACTTAATTGTAATTATATTAGTTCAGAATCAAATCTTTCCTTCAAGGCTAAGAGAGTTGGACATTCTGGTGTTCTTGTTTTCAAAGCAAAAATGATCTTCTAAAAATGACTACTAAAATGATCTAGCTTTTATTAGCTGTATTTAATGTTTAGATCTCTTTAGCACTACACTGTGTCCTTAGTTTGGGGCTTCTAAAATAATTAAAAACCACATGGTTTTCATGGGTAGTTAAGTTCTATAGATGATCCAAACTGGATGAAGTCTGGGAAAGAATAAGGCTAGCTGCAATTTAGTTGAGGATTGTATTCAGGCAGCAAGCCTGCTGCAAGATGAAATGACTGAGATTAAAATATAAAAACTAAATAATTGGAGGGATAAAAAGATGCTGTAAAAATTCTGCACATTCAGTTCCTACTGTATTTTTATTTACTGCTTCAAAAAACATTTGAGACATGTAAGGAGGTTTATTTTTTTCCACAGGGCAGGCAATATCAGCAGGTTGGTAAATCTTCCTAAATTCCATCATGACTATAAATAGCCACTAGAGAATTACTGAATATCTCCAGTAAAATGATGTCAGTTTATCATATGTCAGCATCTACCTTCCTTATATTTTCTGTCTTGAAAAGAAATGCAGAGGTTTTAGCTAGGTAGAAAACGACATATTGCTTGATGGGCATTTGTCCTTCATCCAGCAAGGCAATTTGTGTTGGTAGCAGGCAAAAGGAAGTTAACATTTTTGAGATCTAAAGAAAATACAACATTTGTGCTCAGGCAATCCAGGTTCTGATATTAAGAATCAACTTTATGTATTAATTTCCTTTGAAGTTATTTAATCCCCTTTATAATCTGACTAGGACTTGACATCCTGCATAGAGGGTGTATTTTAAAATAATTTTATTTTAGTTCCATTTCCATCCTTGCCTACTGTTCCCTACCATTTTAGTAAACTCTGCATACTTATGTAAGAATGTTTTAATTTTTCTAAATGATAACCTGGAGCAGAATGGGAATATCTAGTTGCTGTAGGTATCCATATTACCTTTCTGTTATTAGAGAAACATTATGGATGTCCCCATTTTACATGAAAAAGGCTCTATCTGTTATTCTTTTTCTTCAAACTCACCTTCATTTGGGAGAGAAACACTGGTTTGATACTGCTTAATACAGAGGGCACACGGTACCCTTGTATTTCTCCTGGACACTTACTCCCATACAGGCTTGCTAGGTTCATCAGTCTTTGATTAAAGCATAGTAGAACTCAAAGGATCAAAGGGCTGATCAAAACCATTCCTCCTTTTCTGCACACTAAAGGAAGACATACAACAGACAGCTGTCATGAGGCTTAATGCAGAAAGGAATAAATTATTGTTGTAAGTGTGCTACTAAAGGATAAGAAACCACCATAGGGTCCCCAAGGTAGTGCTTATTATTAAAGATTGTTACAAAAGGTAGGATATTGGTGAGTACAAGCGACATCCTAAGAGCAGCACAAACATAACTTGAGGCACATTCTTGCAGATACATGGATGTTTTTATTTAATAAGGCCTTAAAGGGAAGGGAGGACAAAGTCTTAAGAAACAATAGAGACATCTGATCTGAGTCTTTTCTTGTGGAATTTATCTTCCATGCTTCATCTCATGAGTAAGTGTAGGAAATAAAGGTGCAATTGCATGGTAAGTAGACATGCACATATGAGTTGTGGTCCAGGGGATGCAGATAATAGTAGTAAAAGTATACTGGGAGAGATTGCTTTCTGTGTTGGCAATATAAATCTCCTGGGAAACTTAGACTTGCACTTCGCTTGCTAGCCAGTATCTTTATTAGTGTGACCTGTGCTAACCAGTTAGAATCTCTTTAGTTGCTTTCAGCCTGAAAGCTGAATCCCAAATTGAGTGAGCTTTTTGCAAGTAGCTTTCCCTGCCCTGTCCTGAGTATTTATGCCTGCATACTAAATCCATATAGCTTAGCAATACTTTGTAATACCGAATTTCTTGGATACCTCCCTTTCCTTATTTTGTATTTGTGTAGCTATCATATTCAGTGGTTTAAGATCAGGAGTTTAATTTTGTCATTGACATCACCAAGAGGCAAGAGCAGTTTCTAAATTTTCTTATTCCTGGCACTGGGTTGTGCTCTTTTAAGCCACGTCTTCCTTCTACACCTAGCTGATTGTAAAAAATGTACATTTTGGTCAAGAGGCTCAGCATAAGCTGTTACAGATGGTGCCAAAGGCACAGAAAATTGGATGGGAAGGGCATCTGGGGAATTGACTTCTGCTTGCTGTCTGTGGCTCTGGTGCTTAGTGATTTGATACAGCTATGATTGCTATTTTCCCTGTTTCTTGTTGTGCATTAAAATTCAGGGCAAAATACCATCATGCCAGGACTGTCCCCAGATGTGGCCCTGGACTTCTGATCATGGCTTTCTGGAAAGGGTGGTGTGCCCCCTTCGTTGGCACAATCTGTTGTTCTGTTGCACAAACTTTTAGTTATTCAGTGTTACAAAACCAGAAGGCTTTAAAAAACAGCTATGCATGTGATGACTTGTCAACATGAAGATTTATATTCTCAAAAGGCCATTATTGGCAAAAGCTTCAATTCTGGCAATATTTATTTTTTGGTTCAAAAACATCTGATGTTGAGCTCAACAGGTGCCAGCTTCTACTTAGTATTTAGACATGTCCATTGGTGAAATCCAATACTTCAAAAAGAGAAAGCATTATAAAGAGAACAGCAACAATCATGTTTTGTGTTATCATTCCTACTTCGTAATTTTTCAGCAGAGAAGGCTTTAACAAAGCCTTTTGAAAAATTAATGACTACTTCTATTCTGCACATAGACAGGATGAATTTGGGAAAATTAAACCCTGTGAGTGTCCCACTATTTAAAAAATTACTATTGTCGTGAAGAGTATGGGATGGAATAGGTAGTCGTGTAAAGGGAATACCCTTATCACTGGTACTCTCTTAGTAATCACACGTGGTATGGAAGTACAATTAACCATTGTGGAGTTATGCTTATTTTTGTCAAAATTACTCTGATTTTCCAGAAATCAACAAACATGAACCCTATACTTGGATTCAAAATATAAACTTGAGTTTGAAAGTGATGATATTGAATGTGTAATTTTACTTAAATAAATAAACAGGGATGTGTTACAAAAACCAGAGCATCGCATGCATCTGGCTGTTTAGTACAGTGATGTTTTTCAGACAGAAGCTTTCAATAACTCTGTTGCTCTCAATGCTACTTATTCACATGAGGAAACTGCTAGTGCATGCCATGAACCATAAAAAAATGGAGACATTAAGATTAATATACCTATAGAAAGTAAGCTTTACCAACATGTTTTATATATAAATTGCAGAGAGTTTCACATAAATTTACTCTGCAGCATACATCGCCAGACAGTCACTGGAGTGGGACATAATCTTAACATGACTATCAGTAAAATGGTATCAGTGGCCATTTTTTAGCAGTTGAGGATCTGTTTCATTGTCCATTCAACCCACGTTGTCAGGTTTGAGTGCAGGAAGCAGTAGTAATTTAGGAAGTTAGTGACAGAGATGGAGGGACTTTCCCTCTCCTCGTTCAATATTCAGTGAATGTCCTCTTGAAAAGTCCTGAAAAGAAATAGAGCAAAGAGAGACAGGCATGCTCACACACATGCACATGTCTTACAGAACTCAGCTTCATCTGCAAGGGCTGGATCCTAAGCATCTGCCTCAAGGTATGCCTCCAGGATGTGAAAGCCTTTACAACGTCTACCTTGCCCCTCGGCCAGCTAAAAAAAAGAAACCAAACTAAAAACCTCACCTCATTTCCATCTATGTCTTCTAGGAAAGGAATGTACAAAAAGTAGTTTCTGCTGTTTGAGGTTTGAAAACAGCTTTTAATTCCCAAGCACAAAACGGACAGCAGATCTTATAAAATGTGAGGCACACCCTTTTTTCTACATAGCTTTGTCTAATGTCGTGTTTATAAACGGAATTATTGAGGCTAGTGAAAGTAACTTAGTAGCTTGCAAAGATGAATGAGTGAATGAATGAATGAATCTACGAATATGAATGCAGTGGTAGCATAGCTTGGCAAATTCACCTTAACACTTCGAGCCTATTAATTTCTTGTTAGGCTGACTGCTTCTGAGAAAATTTCAGGACAAGTCAGTGTTGGATTAGGCATCTTCTGCTGAAGAACACTGCAGTCTTGAGAATGTTGTGATTCTCTAAGATGAAGGGGTCTGCAGTAAAGAAAACAAAAAAGGAAATATAGCTCCAGAATGAGACAAACTGTACCAGTGTAGTTGCAGCACCAAGAAGTACTTTCCTGTTTCAGCTCTTCACTGCAATTAGTATTGTTCTGTGTCAACACAGTACAGTTACTGTGTTCTACTCATTCTCTCATAACCTGTGTTGCCACATCTCCACGGAAATCCACAGGGAGCATCTTATGATCTGAGAAGAGCCTGAAGACTTTCTTTCAGCTGTCATTCCCAAGAGGTAATGCTTCATGCCCAATAAACTAAAGAGGAGTAACCACTGATTTATTTAATCATAAATTTTGCCACAGTTTTAGTTTAGGTTGTACTCCATGCCAGAAACTATGCTAGAAACTTCTACCTTGATTCAAGGGGAGTTTTGCAAAGAGCTTGTTAAGACTGTTGGAGCTCTGCTTGGTTTTGGATCAGAGTCTAGTTTAGTGCTGAGTCATATATTACTAAGGATGTCCAATTCCATCTCAGATATTTAGGTTTTACTCGCTTTCATTTATGCAAAAATTGAAAAAAGCAGCAGACAGCCTTGGCACAAACATGCTGAGATACCTTGGTTGTGTCTCAGCACACATTCTGAAATGATGCTTTTAACCACATTAAGCTATTTTACTATGACTATTTTTCTTTCTACAAAAGGACATAAAATAGAGAAGTGGAAATAACACTGGAATTTCAACAGCTGATTTAGCTTGCTACCAGTTAGGAATAATTCAAGGGGTTTGATCTCTTTTTTTTGGTAATTGATGTGTCATCCACAAAGTGTTTGGGCAGAAGGATGGTGTTCCCCACTGGAGAAAAATACATAAATGACAGATGTTACTTAGATACATCATCTCTTATCTAGACAAGACGAGCTGTTAGGTGAAAGATGTATTGTGCTGAGGCTTTGCGCTGTGCTGGGCACAGGGGTCAGGTCTAAGCACCAGGTAGCAAAGCAGTATGAACAGCAGCAGTAATAAATCCTTACTTTTGGCATTAGGACTTTAGATCTAGAATGTGAAAAATTCCAGTTATTTTCCCAGACTAATCCTGAAGCCAAGAGTCAGCAAGGCTTTCAAAATTTCCAGTAAACTTAAGCCAATGGGGATGATAGCTAAAAAAATCCCATTCCTTATTTATAGCTTCATATGTATTACTGAATAAAGTAAAAGTTACTTTGAGCAATCACATTCAGTATTGCTGAAATACAGAGTCAACAAACTGGCAACATACCTTCAAAGTAAACCGTAATAAGTATAGAAGTTTCAGGATGAACATCAGAGCAGGGCTGAGCTTTGCTTCACTCTGAAAAGTCATCCATCTAATGGTTGTGTCTCTGAATCGGATATTTTAATCCTCTTAGAAGACTTAAAATGATCCACTCTGAGAGTTACTCTGCCATTTCTATATTTGACTAATGGCAAAACTTCAACAGGAAAGTCATACTGTTCACAAACTTCTGGCGGTGAAGTCTTTTAGTGAGAAATTTATCCATTTTACTAGGAACCAAGAAACTAAGACTTTTAAAGTTTACGATTTTTGAAGATGGGTGACGGATTATTTTACCTTTGAAAAATCTGATTTGATATATATGTAAGAAAACAAAACACATAACTGCATGGATTTCTCATTCAGAATTCAGTGCTTGACAGAGCAGGCTTTATAAGCTTTTTAACGTCACTGACACAAATGCAGTGAGAAATATAGGATAATTACCATGGCAGCCAATTCCATGATCATTTAACTTTGCCCCCAGAGCCAAGTGATAATTACTAGGCAGAGGCATGCTACCTTGCTCAGACTAAGGGATTTTACTCAAGTACCCGTGCACCCTTCATTATGTCCATGTCCAAATTGCTTCTGAACATGTATATGTGCTTTTTTTTTTTCACAATAAATACATGGCAAGTAGGACAGATTCAACTGGCAATGAACAGCCACCTTTGCAACTAAAATTTTCTTTCAGTCACTGGTATAGCAGAATATTTTTTTCTAGTAGCATTTTCTTTGTTATACTGTCTCTGTGCAGACTTTACTACCACTTAAAATAGCAATGTATGCCAGGCTCCTGACCTGCCAACCAGGACAGCGGGCCTTTGATTTTGCACCATTGATACACTAATGTCATACTGTTATTTTTAACACATGGAATGTACCATGCCACCCAATCTGGTATTAGCAAATCTTGCCTAAGCAATTCTTTTCTTCTGCTGCTTCAGTGGAGCAGTTCACGCTGCTTTTCCCTATCTTTATCACAGCACCAGAATTTGAGATACAATCAGGGAAAATGTGATTTTGTTTAAAAATGGATTTGAATTCTAGATATTTCTAATTATGGTCATTAACAAATGTCAGATATCTTTACCAGCATAAAACAAATAAGGTCAAGTAAGCTTAAAGGAGGGCAGTTTTCCCCTCTTTGAGAGAGTACTAGCTTGGCAGTGGAAACAGTACAGTATCCAAAGAAAAAGGTGTAGCTTTTTATTTTTAATGTTCCTTGCTGAAGCCTGAAGATGCTGCAGAGATTTTACGTATCAGTTTTTGAAAATAAAGGATGTAATCATTCAAATACAGACTCAGGATGCATTCATGTAATTTGAATGTTATACCCAGACAATTTCTAACCATTGATTCACAGTCAGATCTGGTTAGGTTAACTTGTAATGACTTTGTCAGCAAAACCATAGTACACAGCCCCCCTTTCTCTTTAACTAAAGAAGTCAGGTAACCCCAACACCTAGAACTAGTGTATGACTGATAGGGCTGAGTCTACTCCTGTTTGGCAAGCTTGACCTCAGCCCTGTATCTGGCATGAACAGCACGCTCAGCTTGGTTTCCAAAAGTGGCATGCTCAGATGCACTGAGTCATCTCTGAACCTGTGGGTGAAGATGATAGTGATGACAGTGCTCCTGGAAACATTTCTAACTTCCCACTCAGTGAACAAAGTTCCCTGTTTTGTTTGAATGCACTAAGTGAGGTTACATTTAACCTCAGGGGAAGGAGGCTCAGGAAGGCTGACATTTTCAGCAAAACTGTGTATTTTTATTGCCATGTCAGAGAGGTTTTGAAGCTTTCACCCATTCATCCTGCACGCAGCTCTGCCATCTGGCCTTAAGTGACAGAATGACTCCTGCTTCGGCAGTAGGAGGTTAATGCTCCTGCAGAAAGAACTGCCTCCATTTTGCACCAATATATGCTTCTGCTGGAGTCTACAAAGGGGATTTAGGTAAAAAGTCCAACTACTCCTTTCTCCCCTTGACCTCTACCACCCTCTACCCCCATTTGCAATGCTGAGGAGGCACATCATGGTAGCAGCTGCGCCTTGCAGGAGGTGAAGATAGGATATCTGCATGCTATGGGGCAGATAGGCATCTCAGGAGGGGGAGAGATGAGCTGCAGAGAGATGCCTTGTAACCCTCCCCCAGAGCCTCCTACAGTCCTCTCAAACTCATCCCTCCCAAATATCCCAGGAGTCTTACGGAATGAGTAGCAGATCTCATTACAAGTAGCCTTGGACCATAGTAGTGGTTGATCTTTTTTCCACTCTCTTGGTAAGAATGGCAAGTCCTATGCTGTAACTGTTTCTACAGCAGCAGTAGTTCCCTTTCTCCTGTCTTCTTGTTTTCCTAATGATGTTTCTGCCTGCTGGGTTTGAGGATGGCTCTTTCTAATGCAGCAGTCTCAGCAGCAGCAGTTCCAGTTCCATGCTTTATGGCATTTTTGCCAGCAGTACTATGGAAGGGCTTTGCTCCCTACAGACAAAAAAAAAAGACAACAGTCTGCAAGTCACCATCGTAGGTTTTAATACTGCGTTCATGGCTCTTGCAAACATGGGACTTGTAAATGAATCACTGAAGCACAGTAAAATCTCCAGGGACTAGAGAATTCTAGGCAGGAGCTGCAGCAATAAAAAAATCACATACTCTTGTCATTTTACAGTCTCCAGTTTTTGTGGCATGGTATAATACTCCTCAAATTGATAAGCTTACTTTAAAATTGTTTACCTGTTTTTCCATAGACAAACAAGCTACAACCTCTATCTATTTTTTTTTTTTTTTTGAACAGAGCTTCTCAATAAGAAATTTGGAATAGAATCCTCTCACATCAGCTTTACCTCAGCTGTGTCTGACTCAGTTGTGAATCTTAAGGGGTCAGGTCTTTTTTTAGACATCCTTCCAATGAAATAATTGAATTGAATGCAGTGTGCTGAGGCTTAGGGCATGTATGGCTCTACCATGCCATTAGCTTCATTATCCATTTATGTGTTGACAGTGGATATCCAAATAAAATTTCAATATACTGATGTGCTCTACTTACTGAGGCACTGAACAAAGTCCTCAGGGCTATCTCCTCTCTCCATAGAAGGGACCTTTTCACACTTGGTCAGATGTTTAGTACTGATGGAGGAATTATATGGAAGAATTAATATAAACAGACTTACGTGGCAGCAGTAACTAGGGTTGCTGAAGTAAATGTTGATGCTCAGAAAGGTAGGTTATTCCAGATAGAGTATGCTCACATGTTCTCCACCATTCACAGAAAAACACTGGATGACAAAATTCCCACTCATCAAAGCAAAACAGGTAGAGGGCATTTCACTTAGCCTCCCTTTAGAAAATACGACATGGGTATAAAATCTCTCACTGTTTTTTCTTTACCCACAGGGCTTAATTAGATCTGATGAAGGTTAATAACTGGGAATAAGTAAATCTCAAAGTTTACAACATCTAGATTTTATCTAAATGAGCACCTTTTACTTTAGAGGACGATATTTCTGCTCTTCTAAATGGAGATTAATTGGGTGACCTGCTCCCAGAGCATATAGCCTAGTGACCCCTCTATTCAGCTTTGAAAGGGCTGTCTTCTAGGATGCATCATGAAAACCTTAAATTCAATCTGCTGCTTTTAGTTCTCAGAGAAAGATTTTTGCAGCATTGCTGTTTCTGGTGAATGAGTTTTCTCACACACCTAGCAGATTGAAAATATGTTATTTAGATGGCAAAGGGCTGTAGTGTCTTGCTGCACCAGAACGAGCAAATGGACTGTCCTCTTTCCTTGCAAAGAGCTTTGCTTTTGAGCATTTTCACAAGTGTTTTCTTTTCTAATCAAATGGGTATTAGTGAACCTGTTTAAATTCCCTGCTTCCCTTGCATATATAATGTAGAATGTCAGAGAGCAATTCATGTCAGTAGCCTCTGTCCTGGACACTTAGGACTTTCATCCATAAAGCACTTCACAAACATCAGCTAATCCTTGTAATATTCTTGTAGGTAAAGCATTAGAGCTAGGTAATTACTCCTTACCAACAGTTCAAAGAATTAAACCCCTTTTGCATGTAAACTGTTGCCAACCCTCTGTGATTTTTTTTCCCCTCCAGTCCCCAGCTGTCCGCTGCACTGTTTGCAGAACATGTGGAACTGGGTGCTCTGATGCTCTTCCTTAGAAGACATGGCGCTATTTGATCCCTTGACCACATATGGGAATTTAATCCATCAAAAGTGGATACTGCCAGTGGCTCTCATTCAAATTCTTTGGAAATCTGGGTCATTTTAAGCATACAGTTTTGTGGATCAGTTGAAGAGCTGCATGCTGTTCAGTGAGGGATTTCCCACTTCCCCCTCATACTGGCCACCCTGCTCATGGCCGTTCATTTCCACCACTTGTCCTGGGCTAGCCCTGCTGATAACCAGACCTGTCTGTGAAATGCCACAGACCTCCCTAACAGCAGAGAGCAAAAGCAATGACAACGCTGGCTAGCTAACTGCTGTGTTAACGTGTTACGTTGGTGCATGGAAAAGAGTGACGAGTGCCAGAGCTAGCACAAAGGAGAACATGAGACCTGGTCAGTTAGGAGAAAGGCCAGGGAGCGAGGAAGACAAGGACAACAGCAGCCAGGAGGACAATGGCATGCCCTTCTGAAAGTATCTGCCAATTAATTATCCTATGTGGCAGTGGGAACAAGTGATGCTTTTGTATTGCTTCCTTTACACTGATGGGGTTGAGGGATCTTAGTGTTGAAAAGAATCACAGAGAAGAGGGAAATATAGTAAGAACAAAAAAAGGAAAGGATTATTATCGTATTTGACCAACAGCTCTTTTAAGTCCTTTGTTAGAAGCAGGAAATCAAGTGTTGTACTTTATTTAAGGAAACACTGGCATCTGATGATTTCCATGATCAATCAATGCTCTCAAGCCTTTGTGTTGCACCATTGCTGGTAGTCCTCAGACAGAAAATTCACGAATGCAAGATAGATGGAACAGTCCAGAGCTGAAGAAAGAAGGAAGCAGTGAAGTGGATAATTTCCTAACGACTTCTAATCATGTTGTGAATATAATTGAAAATTCAAAACGTAGTTACGAATAGTTTGAGGCCAAATAGCTATCTTCTTTTGCTCTCTTTAGGTTTTTGCATGGAAGTTTATTTGCTTTCCTAGCTTATCAGCATAAATACATGCAGAAAATAATTCTGTAAATCCTACAACCATTGCATGACAGAAAAATACTCAGTTAATTATATATTACTGTAAATATATTGCTCTGGATTGATTGTCTTGTTTTGGAAAGCACTTGTATGTGAAACATTTGATGAACAATAACAACAGGAAGCAGGCAAGCCAAAACCCAGGAGAAGAAATAAATCTGAAGAAAATAGAGTGCAGAAAATAAAGTACAGAAAAATAAGAGTTTTTGTCTCCAGGAAAAAATGGTGAATCTTGTTAGTCAGTTGACTCATAGTCAGATCAGATTGATAGGGGTTTTATTACTTGATTCAGCAAGTTGCTTAAACACGTCCCTCTGGTACGTGAGCAATTCCACTGGGACTACTTAGATATTTAAGTTAAACATGTATTTAAATTGTCTGCTGAATTGGAGCCTTCTGAAAGATATGGTATATAAGTAGTGAGTAACACTTCTTGATGCGATACTAAACCAGCCATATAGCCACATGTTCTGTGCCATATGCAGTTCTTAGAATTGCCGCATCTAGTCACATATATGTGTTCTGGGTTTTGTCTGCATTAGTAACATCTGCAAGTTTTGCTCCTTTTAGCTGGGAGTGAATCCAGTGCTCTATTTTGGGAATTACTTTGCTGCCAAAACACCCCTAGCAAACTACCTCAATTCATAAAAGAAGAGTTTATATTCTGTTCTTCTAAACTTTTTCTTAATTATAAAGAGCTTAACACTCTTTGAATGGTACTATTAAGTCATTGAATCTCACCCTTTTTTATCTAATTACTAACATTATTTCTATTTTGGGGGGGTATATTTTAATCTTTGGAACTCAATCAGATTTTCTCCTATAAAGCCAAGTTTCATCATTATTCTGTGCTAAAGGCTGAATTTTCAAGCATGCCAATACAGCTGGCATGACATTGGCCTTTCTAATTCAAGGACATAAAGGATTACCCAAAACCATGAGCAGGAAACATCCACATTTGTTCTATTAATCGAGGTTTTTCTTTTTTGTCAAACAAGATCATACTTGCTGCATGGCTAGGTCTCTGAGCAACCCAGTGTTTCCTGGAAGCCCTTTGGTCATTAAGAACTGATCGTTGAACCATGCAATTTGTCACCTGCCACACTATTTACAAAGCCAACGCTTGGGAACAAAATAATGCAGAGCAGTAACCGTCAATAATTCACCCAGTAGTGACCGCTGACATGCAAGGTATCACCAGGACAACTTCAGCAAAATCCTATCATTTCAGTTCATAAGCATTACAGGTTTGGTTTTGTTCTCATCTCTTGCTATGTCCACATATTTTTCTCCAACTATAAACAAATAAAGAAATAAACATTAATCAGAACGAAGTTTTGGAAACCAGAATGCCCCGTGTTCCCCATAAAACACGTGGAACTGTAATGGTTGGTGTGGCAGGAATGATGGGGATCCTGGCTTTAGGAATAGAAAGAAACAAAAGAGCAAGTGGGTCCTTGGGCAGAGGAAGTAAAAAGACTGGTTTTCAACATATCTCTATCTTACTTTCTTTCTCACTCTCAGTTGTTTGAGTCTCTGATTGCCTAAAAACAGTAAGATTGTGATCTTATTTGTCTTTTTCACAGTGGGGAACTAATGGTCCTTTAGCTTCCTGCTTTGTTTTCACCAAACTCACAGAATCTTTGTCAAATTTCATTGAAATTCAGCAATGGATGAGAAAGCAGGAGACCAGCTTGTACAAACTCGTGCAGAATGAGTGATGAAACAAGCCTCATTTCAGTGGGAGATCAAACTAAAATCCTCCCACTCAGTGAGATGTCTCTGAAATTTTACTGTAGGAATTAAGGCAGTCGGGTCTGTCAGAGAGAAAAATTCCAAAATCAAAACCATACAGAAAATGCCAACTGAGGCAGCCCATTATTTCCTAAATTGGCTATTTGAGGTATGAAAATGAGGTGGTGAGAAGAAACATGCCACCTCTCAGTGCTCGCAGGAGCGTTTGTGCCATGCAGAGAGTGCGTACAGCTGAACATGGCTGAGAGCAGCAGGCTCTGTCCTCCAGGATTGCCCATGGGGATGTCAGGGTGGAGTATGGGTGCTGGAATTATTTGAGGCTCTGTGCAAGACCACAGCCCCTTACATTCACACAAGTCTTGCCCAATCTCATCCTCATTTCCTGAGAGGCTTACTTAGTTCAATAATGAATTTTAGACTGGGCTGAATGAAAGATGCTTTATAATATCCTGCAAAGTCCTGAGTGACTCCACTGAAGGTTTTATGTCTTTGATGAAAGATCCGTGGCTATGTAAAAATCTTTCTTGATTAGTGAAGTCAGCTGCTGTTGGGATGATTTGGGTGGATTTATTTCTTCTTTTAAATTCAAATTGCCTCCAAATAAGTTTTTAAGTCACTGACTATAGATTAAAGGATAGGACGGATGTGACACAATATTCAGTAGAAGATCTTCCTCGGAAAACTAATCACTTGGGCTTCTAGTTCTGCTAAATGAGTTATCTGAACAGGTCCAGAACTTTAAGCATCTGACCCCTGAAGTTACTGAACACAGTCAGCATCCTATAGAAGGCCACTGCCAACAAGGGCACCCTGTGCCTCCTGAGGATCATTTCAAAATCAGATCTTTTGCTCCTTCATGCCTCATTGATGGTCCAGCCTTCCTTCTGCAGCATCTGGAAGGCATTTTCTCATTGACACTCGGGGAACAGGAGAGGCTCAGCCAGAGGTGGGAGTTCTCATAGCTGGTTAGCATGGCTGGTTGCCCATCAGCCACCCTCAGTTCCCCACTCCCAGGTGCTTGCTGGGTTAGTTGGGCTACTGTGGATGTAAAATGGAGAGCTCTGCTGCAACTGAGGGGATTCCTGAAAAGAAGAAAGATCCTTGCCAGATGTAAGAAGAGTGTGGTAGCAGAGGAGCAGAGGAGATAGATATGCATGTCCCACAGAGAGGCAAAGAAATGAAAGGAGGGAGACTGGCAGCTTGAGATCTCAGAGGGAGAACATCAAACAGAGGAACAACAGAGGAGCTCAGCAAGCACCTGAAAAGGAGAAAGAAGGTTTTAACATTGTCTCACTTCTTCAGGGACCTGCGTATGAAAGTCTTAGACTAATTTTTATTTTACATTTTTTGGATAGTCATATCTGTGAATAGAAAATGGTATACAACAATCTTCTAGCCTCTTGATTTATTTTCTTTAAAGGAGAGGTTTAAAAGGAGGCGTATCTTTCAGCACTTTGATATGAAATTGAATAATTTGAGATTAAGGGAGGGATGCATTAAAAATGCATATTTTAACAGAAAAGAAGTAGGAAATAATAAATTCATCCATAGGTTTAGGTTCCCTTATATAATAGAAATACGGAGTACTTTTTGTGCAAGTTCGAAAAGAGTGAACTTTTTTCTCCCACAAAATTATCTTCTGCCAGATTAAACACGTTTTACGAACTGACTTTAGGGCTCTATGTAAATCTGCTCAGGATTCTGAGAAAGGAGAAGGTTATTAATCTGGAAAAAGTGTCTTTGCTTAGAGCCAACTGTAGAATCTGTTTAAAATAGGAATTTTTATCTAGTGAATAGTATTCCCTCAGTTGCCCTTAGATTAGCTTCCTTTCATGGGTACTGGGCAGAGTCGGTACAATTTCACTCCTGGAAAAAAGTTTTTACATCCCTGAACAGATATTAAACATGATCAGCATAACATCAGTGAATTTGATGAGATTCAGCCCACACGGTTTGTTCTTCCAGAGCTGACAGAGCTTTTGCTAGCCCTTATATCCCAAACTAATAAAAAAGCAAGACTGGATGAAGTCCCACAACTGAAGCAAATAAAGTCATATACTAGACAATTTTAACAAAAATAATAAGGTTTCAGTCATTAGTGAACACTGCAAATCTGCTGAAATGAAATGTTCTCGGTGAGCCAAGTGCAAGGCATGTTTAATTCAATATTCTTGCTAAATCTTTACTAGCTACGGAGAAACTTATCTTCACATGTTTACATCTTACTAGTCTACTCCAACTTCATGCAGGGAAACTCTCACATTGTATTCCAAAAGCATCCACTTTTAAGGAGTGCTGCCTGTGTCAGGTCAGAGTTTTACTTTGTAAAAATGGCAGAGTTGTGAATCTGGATATATTTTATACTGATTTAGTGGTTTCAAATTTGAGTGTATGGATCTACCAAATCTTTTTTATATTCTGGCATGATTAAAAATGTTTACTTAGGGAAATTGAAATAAATTAGCTTGATACAGTTGAAACATCATTTTAATTATTTAATTCATTAAAGGAGGCAAATAAATGGCCTTAGCTGTTCCTTTGGACCATTGCCATTTAAGCCCACTAGTTTCCCACTCCTGACAGATGTGCTGGTAGCTCCTATAATGTTGGCCACTGTGTGATGTTGCATTTTCCTTTTATTTTCCCCCAAGCTAAAGCTAAAGGGTATGCAAGAGGTAGAAGTGTACCAGGTCATAGCTCATCTCCCTGCTTTCTTCAGGCCAGAGCCGTCCTGATCACAGAAGCTATCACAGAGTGGGAAGGCACCTTGTCTTCCTGTTAACATCAGATCTGCAAATTCCCGTGTGGATCTGACAGACTGGTTTATGCTATGTATATTCAGCACTGGCCTTGAACTGAAGCCCAATAACTCATTTGCATAAGGCACATATAAGCTGCTTGGGTCTGGTTTCATATGAGACCCAGGTCCTTTTCCCCTTCTTTAGCTCCTATGTCTGTGCTTTTCTATGTTTTTGTGGAGCTCTCATCCATCATACCTCATGCTGAACCAGAGGAGTCACCATGGTTAGCATATGATCAGCCATCAACCTCCCTTTTCTTTCACATAGCCACCTTATACGGCTTACCTTCCATGCGGCCACCTTAGATCCAAAACACTGCACTGCTTTCCTCTGCCAGTGTTTCACTGTCTTGAGCTATTCCAAGACATTTAATTCAGGTATCCCTTTCTGTTCCAGTTCCACAATGCTGTCAGTTGAGACGTTTATGTATTTTAACCTTTAAAGACACTTTACTTTGCATCAACTTCACACAGTAGTGATAAAATCTAATTACCGCTGCTCTACACCCCCTCTTCCTTTACCAGATTATTACAAAGGCAGTGGCTAACACAGTCATCCTTACGATCAAATACATAGGGATATGGATAGTAACAGTGTTGTTTAGTCTGTTATATTGCAGAAAGACTCATTTTAGGGTGATGCTGCATTTCCATTTATACTAAAATCCTTTTGCAGGTTCTCATTAAATTGTTGAAGATTTGCATAGTGGACAGGAATTAACTTTTTTTACTCCTTTGTTCACAGTTGTAGGATGTCCCATTATGAAGGCTAGGTCAGGTGCAGCCCCTTGGAGGGTAAAGCAGATGGTTCCTGTCTATCCAGCAGCTGGGCATACGTGGGTGGGAAAGCTGTGCAAGATAGCTGAGTGTGGCACGTAGAAGAGTTACAGCATAGAGCTGGGCTCCTGCAGCTCAGGAGGAGCAGACAGACAGACTTAGGAGGCTGGTGGAAAGGACTTCCTAGGGATCAGGGGGGATTAGTCATGTTTGTGACAAACTTGGAAAGTCACTGAGTTGACCAAAAACAAGCCTATCACTGAGGAAGACATGACTAGGAAACCTTTTTATTTCTATTCTGCTTTAATTGGTAATTTTTAGGTTTTTTTTCTATTCATTTTTTGTTTGGTTGTTTTTTTGGTCTAAGCTCTAATAAAACATTGCTTTCTGAATTTCAGAGGCTTTGAGTCTTCTTTGGGGATCTCATTATAAAGCAAAGGTCTCGGCAGTTCCATTGCAAAACCTTGGCTGACTTTGGCTTCTGTCACAGTTAGGTAGTTAGGAAACACTAAACATTTCCCTTGTTTATATTCTTCAAACTGCTGATCATAATGAGCTACTTCAGCGCAACAAAAGACAGAATTTGGTGCAATTCAGTATTTTTACCATTTGCACAACTTAATTATACTACCTTACAAGGCCTATGTGTACTAAGCTCTATTAAAAAATCTGCAAGAAGCAGTAATTACAGCAGTACTACTTTTGGACTACTTAGTCTGTTTGGGATTTGGAAGTTTCTGCGGTTGATACCTCAAGAGAAATCTTAGATCAATAGCTTATGGTCTTATCTAGATCACTAGACCTTTGGGGCTGGCAGTAGCAAGCGTTCACTCTCTTCTTCCGTAATAGCTAAGTGTAGGTAAACCCGATCCAGCTAGGAATTGCCTAGCTGTTGCTCATTGTGCCTTCAGACTGCAAGTTTGCCCCTGATTTGGTGTTTGCTCCTTGTCCTGGATCCAGCAGTGCTGATGTAATCTCCTGGTATTCAAGTGCTGCCACTCCTTTGGCTTGCTTTCTGGTACCATGTAGTTCCTGGTAGTGGTAGTTGGTGCTTATTGTCCAGCCACCACCAGCTTATTCTTCTTGTCATGCAGACTGGTGTCTCTGCAAGGGTGTTGGGATCTTGGCATGTCACTCTGAACTACACATTTCATAGGTTAGCGGGTGATAGGTAGACTTAAATAATAATAAAAATTACAATAATTAATACATAGTAGAGGTCTGTGTTTTATTGTACATTACAGTGATATTTCCACATCTGGTCCATTGTTAGGATAGTTATGAAACATGCAAAGAGTATTTTCAAAATAACGGTCATCTCATTATGCACAAAATTCCTTCCCTCTTTGGGGCCCAAGTAAAATGGGTAGTTGCTGATTCACTGAGAGGAAGATCAGTTTCTCAGATTGAGAAGCCATCCCTTATGGGTTGACTATCTTCTAATGTGCTAGTGAGAAAAGAAGTGACCAGGCCTGAAATAGTTTAGAGTTTGGTGTTCAAGCTCTCTGCAAATGGTAAGAAAGGTGATCAACAGAGACCTTTAAACATCTGGTAAAGAAATAAATGTAATGATTCAAAAGTGGCAAATCATAGCAGCAATGATAATATCCAGGTGGCTCATCGAAAAATGATATGTTTGTAGTCTGCTTTTATGAGAAGCAGCCCTTAACTAAAAAAAATAAATAAAAATCCAAGCTACAGATTCTGAGGAATAAAAGCAGCAAATGTGCCATGACTAAAAACAAAACTAAGCTAAACAATAAGCTCACATGCAGAATAAAAAGCTGTAATTGGTACTTAATGTATTCTGCTCTCTGAGATGGATGCTGCTTCTGATAAATGGAGGAAGGAATAAATTTCTGGCTGAAATATGCTCAAAAATACAAAGGGATGGGCTAAAAAATGATAGGTAGGTAGGTAGATAGATAGATGGATTCACATGTACATACATATACATATGGCTAGATTTCTTAATGAAAATCTGCTGTAACGATGTGTCAGTGGTCTGTACTATATCAATGAAGTCCTACTGAGATATATATGTGTGCTGAGAAGCATAGGATGTACATAGTGTCCATATGTTTGGTTTGGAATATGAATACTTAGTGAATTTTAATTTGTTATACAAATACCCATGAAGAGCTTTGCTGGTTCAGACAAAATTGCTACTCCTGTATTCTGTCAAGAAGTGGCCATAAGTTGACTCATATGGAAAAGAACAGGGAAAGAACAAGTTATTTACCCTCATGCCCTCATGCTCTCCCAGCATCCAACTATTTGCAGCTCTGAAAATTTCTTGAGTATGGTAGCCTTCAGTGGAGTTTTATTGCAAATACTTGTTCATCCTCCCCTTGTACCCATGTGAAACTTTTGGCATCCAAAGTACCTTTTGGGAAGGAGTCTGAGGACTGCTGCATTTTGGTTTGTTTGCATCAAGCTCCCATCAGCTTTTTTTCATGACATCAGATTTTTTAAAAGCAAATTATTTAAAAAAATATTTAAAAATAAGCTGAAATTTTTTACAGTTATGTAAAGTTACATACTGTTATGCTCCTACAAAGACTGGGGAGTTGGACTTGATTATTCTTATGGGTCCTCACAACTCAAGATATTCTGTGGTTTTATGATTCTATCGGTGATGCACAATAGTAATTTATATATACACATACATAGATATGTATTTAATAGTGTTACATTTCTTTAAAAAGCATGAATTGAGTAGAATTCCCAGAAAGGAAAGGAGATTGACCCAGTGTGGTAGGAAACTGAGCCTGTCTCTGGGGCCAAAATGTTTGGGCCCACTGTATGAAGCAGAAGGAGGATTCAAGTACAGAGCTGGGAGCCTGTGGGTCATTCAGGCAGCAGATAGACAAGCCCCTCCTGAAAAGCTTGACACCAGCAGTTGCCAGACAGATTTTTGCTGCAATTCAGAGTCTTCAAATTCTCCTTTAAAGTAGGTTTGAGGAGATGACTCACCTGCAAGGACACAGTGGGAAGAGGAGTTATTTATGGATGTTTTAATTTAATTGTTGATATTTATACTCCATCTGGCATAGTCACTTTGGATTCTCTCTCTTTGGAAAAGTTAAGGATCTTAGTTAATACTACAGTAAAACCTGGCTTCTCTGACATTAAAACCTTTTGCCTTGGAGGGAGGGAGAGTTCATGGGCGTTGAGAGCCTGGGCAGATCCACCTCAAACCCATGGTCAATGTCTATTTCCTCAGTTATGCTTTTTAGTTGTGTTGTATCTTGCTTTTCTGAAAATTGCCCAGTGTTTCCCACAAATCCCCCCCGACATCTGTTGCTTATAGCTTTTTCTTACGCCGTTTCTGTGAAAATCGGCTCATATTGACCAAGTTAAAGGCATTTTTTTTAAAAAAAAAGACTGGTAGATACATTCTGAGTGAATACTAGGATTTTTCCAAAGGCTTTGTTTGTATGGATTATGCCCCCTCTTGAGATCGGGCATACATGCCCTGCACTTTCATTTCTCTATTAATGAATCTGAGTAGCTAATTAAAGATTTCTTAGAAGAGTTATTTTTTTCTGGATTCTTTGTGTCCCCCTTTCCTTTCTTAAAATACTGTAATGTATTGTAGGGGCCAGCAGTAATTTATTTCTAGAGAAAAAAGGATCTTTCTCATCTGTGGTTTAGCAATTAATATAAATGTCACTGATGACATTTTAAGGTGGCACAAATATTTCAAGTGAAAAGCAATGTTTAGGTGGTGCCAGCCCAATAGAAAGGTTTTACTGTTCAGTAAGCCAGGCTGTTTCCAAAAAATCTTGTCTCCCAAATGTGGTCCCCACATTTAATCTAGAGGAAAGTGAAAGACCAGCCAAAACATATGAGAATTTAGAAGCAGAAAATTTGCAAAAGGTGTAATGTTCAGTGTGGATGGGTATTCAATAAAAGGTTCTTGAAAAATCCTGTGACCAAAACCCCCTAATGTGATGCTTGGTTGTATAGATGGGGAAGTAGATGGGGAGTCTGTGCTATTGCTGTGTTATGGGAATACCAACTGAGAAGCAGTTCACAACTGTTACAACACTAGCAGGTCTAAATCAACCTGATACCAACTAATATTTTTTTGTTTATTTAGATGATAGTATCAAAGTGATACTTTTTATAGCTTTGCTTTTTCATGCATCTCTGTAAATTTTTCTTTGTTACCAAGCTTTCCAAAAGTTGAGAAAGCTTTCTTCCCTAATTTGGCTTCCTGCTGAAACCATGGCTACTCTTTTCCTCTTATTTTATTGAATCCCCATGTTTTCTACTTTCTTGGCTGCCTGTTCTTTTATAAAATAAACTGTAATTAGTATTCAGTATCTTACATTTATTTAGCCCTAGAAGTTTTGAAACAATTCCAAACTTTCTGTTTTCAAGACTGTGACTTACCTTTATGCCCTGTTCACATCCACCCACTCCCAGAATGATTTCTGCTATATATCATTGTTATACCTTTCCTTATGCCTACCTTTTCTTTTCAAACCTTCCACTCAAACTTCAGATCACACACTTGTGAGATCTCCCAAGTGTTGGAGCTTCCAGGTAGTATTCCAGTCAGTGGAAGTGACTTTGTTTTGAGCAATTTCTATAACTAAATAATCTATTTCCTTACATACATATACTTTTTTTCCTCCTTAGGTACTGTCAATGGGGCTATGCACTAGTGGCTTTATTTCTTTGCAGAGATCACAAGTCTGACAAATGCAGATTATTGCTCAGTTCTGTGCTTATTTCTGCCCTCTTCGCATTCTTTGTTCCAACCTGGAAAACACTGTTTCTTCTTGCAGATTCACTTTTATTTTGTTTCTACATATTCCTGGGTTTTGTTTTGTTTTGCTTTTAAAGCTAGTCCACTGTGGCACTGAGGAGCAGAAAAAAGAGAAATCAAAACTTGTAATCTGATCTGAGTACATTCTGCGGGCTGCAAAATTTCAGATGCTTATTCTGTTATCTTTAAGCCTGTTTTCAAAAGTATTTTTTATCTCTGTTCCATGTCTCTGAGGCCCATTACAATCTGATCTTACATTAGAGATTGTAGAAACCCTCCAAACAGTATGTCAGACTTGCCAAACTGAAGTCTGATATGAAGGCTTCAAAAATTTCTCCCTTTTTGATTTCAGATATGAAGTCAATTATGTTGCAAACAAATCATTCTTTCTAGGAGTAAAGCACTTTCTATATCTGTGTCATGGCTTGTTCTCTTTCACTAAGTTTTAGGCTGATGGGTGGAATGTGTGCCCTGGATCCTGCAAATAAAATTTGTTTGGCCCAAATATATTAAAATAGGTATAGACCTTAATCTCACTGTGCATTGTCACATTTTCACCTCCTTTCAGAAAAAAATGAATTCTTGCCTGTATGACTTCCAAGAGTCTGTTACAACTGTGGCAAATGGTAGATTCATTAGTATGTTTGGCATTTGACACCTTTTTGTCTTGTTTCATGATGCTTTTCCCCCTCCATTGAGCATGCTAGCTGATCATTATTGGTGGCAATTTATAAACAACCAATGTCAGACCATGCAACTAATATTAGCTGAGGCTGGAGCCGGGGCCAGAGCCTGGGCTGCAGCTGCTTTGTGTGTGGATTCGTCTGCAGCTCACAAAAGGGCTCTGGAGAGCATGGACCACTTTGTCAAAACTCATTGACATCTCAAATCACACTCCTCAGTGGACTTAAGAGCACAGACATTAATGACTGCGCTAGTCCACAGTCAAATAGTGTGTTAAGAGCTGTCCAAGATCTGTAATCAGCTCATTGTGAGGAGTGGAGATCAAGAGCCTCATCTTACCCAGTGAACCCCATTATATTCCTCTTTCAGCCAAATTTAAAATAGGACATTTTTTTCAACAAGTGAATAAAGGATTAGAGAGAATCGGGAGACATTCACTCCTACTTAAAAATAATAAAAGAAAAACAAAAACAAGGAGTCAAAAGAAAGTTGTTAGTTTTTTTCTGAACCGATATTAACCATTATCTACATAACCATGATCAGCACAATGGCTTTGATGAGACTCAGCCCACACAGTTTGTTCCTCCAGAGCAGAGCGAATTTTCTGCCAGCCACACTGTGTTTGTTACATCCCAACCTCATAAGAAAGACTGAATGAACTCTCATGATTGATGCAAATAAAGCCAAATGCTGCTACAAAAGAAGTAAGATTTCATTTGTTATCAGTCACTGCTATTCTGCTGAGAGTGAATATTCTCAGCAAACCTAATGTAAAATATATCTAAGCCGCAACTTTTCCCTCTTATTTTTGTGGATTTTTTTTTGGTATGGGTATGCTTGTTGGGGTTTTTTTTAAATAATTGGTGAAGACACGCACAATGTTGGCACCTTTTAAAGCATCCTTCAGAAACTCTGTCCAGACTCCCCTATAACACAAATTATTTTGTAGTGAGTCCTGCTCAACTGCCAGTGTCAGTATAGCAAATTCCTTCATCTCCATGGGTGTTTTAACTGGATTTTCTTTATAAATTGTAACATAGATACCTAGGCATTTTAGCTGGCTCTGTACAGGTCAGCTGAGGTTCAAGTGGGCTTCATATTACCAGTGGAAACTCCAGCATATATCTGTGTGATTTGAGAAAAAAAAAAAGGGGGGGGTAAGGTAACTTTAGAAGCTATAAGCCTTTAATTCAATCCTAAAGCATGTTGTCAACTGTTTTCTACTAGCCTGTAGGTTTAATGTTGGGCCAGAAGGATTTGACCAGAGGGAGACTAATATCTTCTAACGTTGTTGCTAACACATTGCTTTACTCATGGGTTATTTCACTTTGTATTTTATTATCAGTGGAGCGGATAACACTGCCTATTATTAAAATTGGTGGATGCTGCCCTTGAAACTCCCCTCAGTTTCTCACAACTTTGTCAAGCTTTTAACTATTAAAAGTTTAAAATTTTCATGCTGATAAGGTGCCTGCCTCTGGATGATTTTTAGGGTTTATTTAGATATTTATTTTCAATACATTCCAGCTCTTTTGAAGAATAATGCCTGAGAAACATAGGTTATTTCACATAAGTTGAAAAGCAAAATGGTACTCAACAGTCTTTTTCTTTAAGCATCAGTAATTTTTATTTTCTTTTCCTCATTACCTGAAGCAAGGTCAAGAAGTTTGGTGAGAAGAATTTGTTATGTAGGGGAGGTACATGTTGTATTTGTACAAGGCGTAAGCTGTTTAAAGATGAGCTGTTTAAATACGGTCATTGCTAACAGGAAAAATTCCCCAAGCTTCCTGTCTATGGTGAGGAAAATCCAGTGTGATGCTGTACAACATTTGCTGGCAAGTACAGCTATAAGCAGTAGCGTAATTGCCTTCATTTGGCCAACTGGACTATGAGTAACAAGATTGTTTCAGAGCTCTCCATGCTGTTATGCTGGGCCTCAGAAGAAATATCTGCTTCGCCCAAAAGCAAGAGAAGAATAAACCAAGCCTGTAGAAAAAAGGGGAGCTTTGTCAAGGAGCTGCTTAGGAAAGAGAAAGAGGGAAGGAGGCTGGCAAGCAATAGAAAAGAAAAAAGATGTCATGAGTGGGATGGAAACAAAGACTGGGAATAAGGACCAAAAGATCTGGATGAAGAAAGTGAAGGAGGCTAGAAAAGAAATACAGTGAGGTATTAGGATACAGTGAGGAAAATGGAAATTTACCGCCGGGATTGAGTTCCTGTGTGACCTAATCCAGGTGATCCTGCTCTGGCAGTGGGTTGGACTAGATGAGCTTTCAAGGTCCCTTCCAAGGCCTAACGTTCTGTGATTCTGTGATTGATGAACAAAGAATCAGGAAAAAAGAGCCCAGACTGCCCAAGCTTAAGACCAGACTTTCTGTACATGTGTTGAAGTGCCTTTTGACATATGCAAGGACTAGGATTTCCAGTTCATAGGAAGTTCTGCAATTCCTTAATTGGGACTGGAGGAAACATTCTGAGAAGGCAAAGGAAACCAAAGAATTGAAAAAAATCACTTCTCAGACTAAGTGGTGGAAAGAAAAAAGTCAAGTGACAGGTTACTCACCCATAATGTTCAAAAAGTTGGATATAGTTCTGACATTTACCCGTTTGTAAGATTGTTACACCATAAAATAAAATAGAATTAAAACAAGTGATTTTGAATTACAGATATCAATATTATTCTGGAACTGTGATAATAAAACATAGTTAAGTAAAAAAAAAAAATAAAAATTTAAAGTGCTCAAGCCAGTATGTTCCTCAAAATTATTTGGTTTCATTACAACACCAATTTAAAAGACAAAAATTTTAATATAGGAAAGCATCAAATAGTTTTAGGTTCAATTTTCAGCTTCCTGGTGGTGTGCTATTTATGAATGAGGTTTCATTTTCTGTAGGATACCAGCCACGGAATTTGGGAGACATGCATTTGGAAGAAGTGCTATTAATGAAAAAAGACATTGAAGAAAGAAAATGCAGAAGAAGACACCATGGACAGAAAAGCATATAAAGCAGGTATTTCACAGGTGTTATTTTTACTGTGTTTTCTTCATTTTCTGTCTATCTGATCCGATACCTCAGGGTGTCATTTACAGAAATAGTGATAATTTCCAAATTTTGTTGAAATCCATGGAAACTGTCTTTTGATACGCTAGCTGCTATATGCAGTAAATCCTTTAAAAAAGTAGGTCCAAGGTATTTCAAACACAGCAACCAGAATTAGTGGGTATTTTTTACCTTAATCCCTCTGTGTCAGGATTCCTCTCCTGTAAAGCAGTGATAGTGATAAAGTGATGCTAATGGGTAGCAAATACGGTATCTCTTATGGCTGGAATGCTGAACTGTACAACTTCAGCAGTTTTCTTTCAATGCAAGTTTTCTTCTCAGGACCAAGTATAAAAGAGTAATTGCTTTCTTTCTGTGGTCATAATTCTGTGTGGGAAAGTCATGTGAAGAATCTCAAGCCTCTCACAGAGGAGGCTTACAAAATATTTTTAAACTACTGAATTCAAGTCACTTAATCTTACCCGCTTACTGCAGTATATTGAATTTTTAAGACCAAACAGTGTAGACTTCAGCTAGCTTTATAGTCTTGGCTGTTTATAGAGCATTTATCTAACAAGAGCAACAACAGAAAAAGTATTTGCAATATAGATGCTTCTTAAATTTACCATAAAATTAATAAATTTGCAGGAATATTGATATGTGGATCTATTGCATAATGATTAATCATTCTCCACTTCTGACCTTTATTCTTCAATTAGGTGTATATGTGCATAAAGACAAAATTGCAAGAGTTCTGTAAATAAAATATTTAAATATGAAATAAGAGCCTTTCAGATGTCTAACAATGGGAAATTAGAGTCTACTGTTTGAGAATATGTAAACCTGGAATATGAGAAAGCATCTCAGCATTGCATTTCCCCCTGTAATAAAGAAAAGCTTCTGTGGGTTGATAAAAAAACCCAACAAACAAAACCCCAAATGTTGTTGCCATTATTTTTCTTCTTATTCTATCTGTGTAATGCATTAAAACTATCAGTAATGACTCTGAAATTGTAAGAAGCAAAGCTAATTTGTGTTTATCAAGCTTCTCAGTTGCACAAATTGCCGTGAGATACAGCTTAAAACTTTTCCAATTACAGTCCATATTTTCTACAGTAAGCAATGAAGCTGGAGGCTTGATTGCTTCTGACTTAGCTTCCAGCCCTTATCTTTTTCTTCTGCTATATCTTTGTGGTTGCCTTTTACAAATTTCTTTTGGATTTGTGTCAGCACTCCTGGTACCATGTAAAGATTAGAAATAACTCAGAGCAGCCGTATTACCTAGAGCAATAATAAGGGCCTGTTCTTCAACTTTCATCAACTAAGAGGGAACCATGTGGCAGCAGCACTTAGCCCTAGATATGTTTACCTCTCTCAGCATATTGCAGCACAGTGCTATTAAATATCCTCTCCATCATCTGCAGGGCTGGCTACTGATGCAGCGCAGTCAGAGAGCTGCACAGGTTGCTAGTCCTTCCTGATGCAATGCGGCCACCCTGATTCACTGAGTTGGAGGATGACATATATCTTAGCTTGTGTATTCTGCTCCCCTGGTAAACTGCACAGGAGCACCCTTGTTTTATCTGATCTGCTCCTGCGTTTTTAAGACATTTTTCAAGAAATTCCATTTATGACTGTTTGTTTATTTATCATGTGGTTTTAGCAAGAATCCGGAGATGCGGACTCATTTGGAAAGAGGACCATCTGAGCAGCCAAAGCAAAGGCAGAGAAGGCAGAGTCTGCAGGCAGAAAATGCACAAAGTGATAAAATGACTTGCATATGATCCCAAAATAAGGCAAGATGTGGGACAGAATCAAGGCTGTCGTACAGACTTCCCTTTTATTTAGAATCACACCACTTTCTTACTGGTTAGTTCAGAGGATTTGGACTTCTGTGTGGTTTCTAATGTAAAACTAGAATGGAGCAAACCAAAGACAGCTGAATAAGTGTATCTGGGTGTAAAAAGAAGTTTGTTATGGCTGGCTGCTACACTGATACAATACCTATTGCAATTGCTGCCTGGGGAGAGTGTGTTTGCAGAGTGTGGCAGCAATGGATTCTGCCGGATGAAGTACTGCACATTTGACCACTATGGTCAGCAGTTTTTCTGTAAAGTAAGCACTGACAGAGAATATAGGGTGCTTCTCTGAGACCCACACTTGAGACATTTTATTCCACTTCCAGGGGAATTCTGTGTTTCTGTGTGAGCTTCTCAGCACAGTCCTGTTAAAATTTTCTATTAGGACACTGCCTGTACCCAGTAAAAGAAAAACACCATGGAAGTCCCAGCTGAAAGACAGACAGACTGTTTGAATTCATGCTATGACCCACTGCAGTATCCTAGCAGTGCCCGGGAGGTATGAATGGATTCTTTTTTTTCAGGTACACTCTTGAGGTCCATTCACACATACAGCAGAACATAAAGCAACCTCTGGGCAAATGAGAATTAGGACTATGACCTCTGTCCATGACATTCCCTTCATGACATTTTTAATTTCTCACTTCTTTGTGGAGAGCCGTCATGTGCCTCAGTGATTCTGGAAAAAATGTGGGGATGCCATGCCAAGAAAAGAGGGCTCAGTAGTCATCTCACTGTGAACAGAGAGAACTGGTTATGACCAAGTCATTCATTCTTGTTTTGCCTGCTTATTTTGATATGGCTGAGGTAATTTCTTTACAAAGGTAACTGGCCACTGAAGGGCTCTCTGTTGGTGGAACTGAGCTGGAGCTGAGCACTAAGATGAATCTTTATTACATTTATAAAGAAGACTGAGTAAAGCAGAAAAAGGTGGAGGAAAAACATAGGATCCACAAATTTCTCCTCTGGCAATTTGCACCAACTGACACAAACAGTATCTGCTTCAGACCTCAATGCTTTGGCTTTCACTGGTTTTGCACGGCGTCTGTGAAGACAGAAGACAGAAAGGAGGGCACCCCACAAGAGCAGTGGGATGGAGGTCAGTTGGTCCTAAGCAGAAGACAAGTGTTCTGTGAGCTGAGCTTGTTCTAGGCTTGGACACTTGCTCCCACCACACGAGGGTCTCCTTCATCCACCCTGGCACTTGTTCCCATTGCACTGGGCTGTGCTGTAGATCTGCTGGGAGATCCCTATCTGAAGAGCTTTTGTTTAAAATCCTTTTTGGAGCTTGTTACTTTTAAGCAGTATTGCTCATTTCTGAGCAGCCCTCCATCATAGTTTAGCTTCTCTGGCTTGTGGGACATGAGCTGAAGTTTCAGTCTCAATGAGGACTCCCAGAAATTGAGCTGGTCTCCTTTCTTAGGACCTAGCTGTTGTTCTGGGCCACTGTGAATAGAATTTCGGGGGCTGATTAAACTTCAGTGGATATATTCCAACTAGAACAATGTTTTCTAAACTACTTGTATATATGCAAAGATTATTGAAGGTTTTTTTTAGCCTCTTCAGATTTTTCAGTCCTGTTCCTTTACCTCATCAAACTTCTATTTCTGCCACTGTTCTTCTTCCTCCGTCCATCACTTTGACACTTGTAGCTACAGAAAGGAATTGAGTAGGTTGCTTATCTCCAAAGTAATATCATCACAGAGATCTTCTGGTCAATTCTACTCTTACAAATATACTTCATGGAAAACAATACTAGAAAAAGAATGTACAGGTGCATGTTTTGTGATTCCATATGTGAAAAAAGAAACACATTTGCATGGTATATGATTGCTGATGAATGCCTGGAGAGGAGAATACACCTGAACACAAAAATTAATGATGTGGGAAAGCATCAGTGTAATTCCATCCAGTTTCCTACGGACCCCCTCTAGATCATACTGTCTTTCTCTGTCCGCTTCTCTACATTAATACAGTTAATAATCCTGATCTTGCATTTATATTTTGTAGAAGAGAGTCGAGATCTCAAGGCCATATCTGCACAAAGGCACAGCTGATTCATTACCAGGGTTTAGCCAAAGTACATCCCTCTGAAAGCTTTTCCCGCAGTGGTACAAAAGGAATTACTCTGTCCTCTGTCAGTAGGTGATTTCCTTTGAGTTGTTCTCATTGGAACTCCTGCCTGGACTGGAAAAATTAAATAGTCACCTTACAAAGGGGCTAGGGCCTGGCTCTGTTGTTTAGTAATGTGGATCAGGAAAACCGGAGTGCAATCACCCACAGCAGTAAAATACTTTATTTAAACACTAAGTGAAACAGTGTAGCTTTTGGAGTTGACAGCATTTATTGTGGTATAGATATTTTAGCTATGTCACACAAAAGGAAGCAGTCCCACCAGAGAAGATGAGAGTTGCTCCATGGTTGGCCACTGTATGGTATAATGGCTAGCAGGTGCCTAGAGGTGGACTCAGATCTCTTTAGGAAGAACACTGAACTTAACCCAGGTCTCCTATATCCATTTTTTCTAGCTATAGGGCTGTTGTCAAAAAGCAGAGGGCTGCCTCCCTTCCCCTCTCGTTTTGTTAGGAGCCCAGCCCATCAGTTGGGACTGGCAAGGCAGCACCTGGTGACTGCAAGTGCTCAGAGCAGCATCAGATGATTTACAGGACCTTTGCCAATGAGAAGATGAGTACCTCTGGGCTACAGGTGTCTTCAGGGTGAGGTGGCAACTTAAGCAGGATATGTGGAGCTTCAGGTACTGCTATAGGTGCTCCTTAGGTAGTTTGGCAGACCCTTTTGGAGCTTAAACAGCATTTAGGTCTTGAGAGTCATGGCTGTTGGTGACACTGGTGAGGTTTAGGAAATGTAACTACCTTTGCACATTTGGGCCATAGACCCAGGGGTGGGCTCTGTCTTGCCAAGGTTGTAGGCAGTTATCACATCAGGGCAGATTGACCCTGGGCGCATCATGGGTCACACCCTCTATCCATCTATCCTGGGGCTGCAAAGTGGTGCCTCTCTTGTCAGGGAGGCTTGAAATGAGGGGAGGAATACTGAAGCCATGTAGTACTATCGCTGAAGTTTCAAACTTACGGTCATTGTAATTCAGTTGTATTTAATTAAGTGCCCGTATCCATGCTCCCATATATAAATCAGCCAATATCAGCCAACATGGTAGATGTTGCCAGTAAATAACTTAATTCTCAACACAGTGAGGATTTTAATCTATGGATCCTGCAGATCAAGGCCTCCAGCTTGGCTGCACAGTGCATAACATGCAGTAATGACAACGGCTTTCTTCTCCAGATAATGATGTGCAATACTTTGAACTATTTTAATTAATAAGTGTATTTTCAGCTTTGTCAGATACATCCTGTGCTTCAAAGACACATCCTCACATTCTACATTTTCCAAGGAAGTTGCTCATCAGGCACATTGGCCCCAGCACAGGCAACCTGTGATAGAGAAGGACGGACCCATTGAGCTATCCAAGATTGCAAATAAAAAAGTGAAGGCAAACTCCTGACCCAAGAGACTGCTTATGGCTGGGAAGAGGGATTAGTTAGGCAAGAGGCTCCTGTTTGCACAACCCAGTGCTGCACACACTTCGTGGCATGTGTGGAGGAACAGCTGAGCTGGTCAGCCTGGCTTTATCTATGTCCAAATAGACTTCAAACAAATCCCACACTTGTAAAAGTTGGCTTGACTTCCACTGGTCTTAATAACAGCTACACAAGAACATCAAAAGAGCAGAATTTGGCCCCATGAAAGGCAAGAAATAACCCATTTATGGGTCTCATTGTAAGGTATTAGCAGTTTAAAATTACAGTCATTGTGTGGCACAAAGAACATTCTGAACAATCCATTCCCTTATGGATGTGATTTAAAATTAATTCAATCTTCCGCCTCACTCCATTATTGCCAGCAAACCAGTGATGTGGAATTACTTACTTCTAAGCCATATGGTCTTCTGAGGACAGATACCTCCTTAGCTTACTCTAATTAATACATTTCATGTATCAGAAATTCACTCTGATTTAAAAATTTTTGGTAGCTAAACTGAATGAAAGGAAAAGTCAATTTTGCAATTAGAGGTTAGGGATGCTTTGTTGTTTTTCTCATTTTCTATTTACTTTAAAATCAAAGGGGCTTGCATCCTGCCATGTCAGTGCTTTCTAGCAAAGCATTAGAGTGTGTTGGAGAAGAGGTCAAATGGTGTTAAAACCCTATTTTTGATTTTCATGCTTCTACTTAAAAATGTAATTCTTTAAAAGGATTTCTTGTGACAGAGTCACTTCTGCACATAACTGTGTGAAGGGCAATGATCTAGACCTTGCTGACTCATTTAGCAGAGATTTCATGATTTTCTTAACAGCTCAGGTTTTTGTTTTGTTTCCTTCCTTACTTTTGTTTCCTGCTGTCAAGAATACAAAAAATGTAGCCCACTGTGCTTTATCTAACCTCTACCCAGCTGAACACAATAGACACAGGCATAGCAAGAGGGGCAAAATACTATCTAGTAAGTTCATTTGTAGTATTTTCAAAGACCAAATTCAGTGTCCTGAATTGAGAAACATTTTAAAATGACTTCCTGCAAAGTATTTTATGTAAAAAAATAAATAAATGTGATACTTGAATGGAATTTGGTATCATAGTAATGGACCAGCAGTACATCCTGTTAAAACGTCAGTGCATGTGTAAACCAGATCAACTAGGGCCCACATGAATTCACACATTCCCCTTCAAATGTATTTTTGCTACCTTTCCACTATTTTTTATCTCATTAACTGAGCACTGTTTCCATATTCCTTTTTCTTTATCTATGTAATTGCCCTCTATGGGAGTGTATTGTTTCACAGAAGACCTTTCCCTGCCACTGGGCAGTAGTAACGTCCCGTTTTGAAAGTTATGCCAGAAGTTAGAGGAGGGAAAATGAGAGGTCCTCTTGGAACTGGAATTGGACTACCAGTTTGGATTCCTTTCACCCCTTTTCTTGCCTTTAAAACAAAATCAGTTTGGTGTTTGTCTCTACCATCTAGTTCTATAAGAAAATGTAAACTGGAAGGAAAAATCTTCCATGTAAAACTGTTGCTCTTCACTACCAGTGAAAACTAAGACTTCTAAAAGTGCATGAGAAGTATGCAGAGGTTTGAGTGTGCAGACATAACAGACCTATCCACAGTCCTGCATCAATATTTATTTATTTACTCATTTATTTTAAGGCAATAGCTAGTTCCACAGACATGCAGAAAACCTTTAAAACTGTGACCCAAGTGAAGACAGGAGAGGTTGCTTTGAGGTTGGTCTAACCTGCAGTTGTGCTGAAGAGCATTAAGAGCACCCACTCAGTCTGTTAATGCAAGTCGTCCTTGCAACTCATATCATCCTTCTCAGAAGCAGTGGCTGCTGAAATCACTCCTCCTCAGTCCCCAGCAGCTCTTCTGGTTCATATGAGAGCTAAAAAATTCTCTCATATTTCTAAATATGAATGCCCACAGAGGGAGTTAAAGGAACAGAAAGGCATAACCTCCCAACATAGACATGGCTCCTGTAACACATCATCTTCTTTTCCTGCCAGCCCTGTGCAAGGATTTTACACCCTGTGCCTTCTGGCTATCATCCCTGCCTCTAATAATCCATTCTCTCATGAGGCCTAAGAGAATACTGATGAACTTAGTATTAAGAAAGAAAACTGTGATATCAGAACCTGCAGGGAAAGAAACCATATAGCTTAATGTGTGCTTGGACGACCTAAATGATAGTAATTTGGTAATTCTGCTAAGCTGCAAACAGGTGCATATTTATATTTGTTAACACAATTCCCTTAGCTGTTTAAAGGTTACAGTTAGTGTTCCACATTTCCTTAAAGAATAATTTCTTTCTAGCCTTTAGGCAGGCTCACAAAATAGCTGACAGCTTTCTGTATATCTGCAGCACACTTAGATCATAATCCCATTTTTAGGAAGCATCTGCACCTACCTCAGTATGTTCATAATGATGAAATAATTATGCTAGTATTAAAATTCATCCTTTGCCAGTAACAAGCTGCAGAAATCTTGAATGCTCCCTAGGCTAAGGTTCACAATCTGTTTAAATTGGCCTTTCATGGCACAAGTAAACAGCTTTAATTATCTGGGCAAATAATCAAAGTATTCTTAGATCTGGGGGTGAGGTTATATTAATCATATCCTACCTCTAGAGAAGGTCCAGTTCTATCAAGCACTTCATGAAAAGACAGGAGTGCTTATTCTATAATAACACTTAATAGCCTTCCCAGATTATGAAAATATTATGGATGTCATAATGTCAATCCTGTGAAGCTGGAGCTTCCTAATAACAGGGTCAGTTTATACCAATCAACAAAAAGCGCTGAATATATATGTGTACCATCTGCATTTATCGTAAACAAGAGCTGTCACTGAATAATGATGTGCCTAGATATATACGCCTATGATGCACATCAAATGCCAGAGGCAGGTAAAGCCCCAGCGTAACTGGTAAAGTAGCCTTGGACTTACTCTGAGTCATCTGAAAAAGAGAGAGGGCATTGCACTACTAAGATTAATGATTTGGATTAAAACCCCTTTCTCAATTCTCTCCTTTCTCCGGTAAATCTGCTCCAGAATGCATTTGCACAGTATTTAAGTGGAGGAAATGGCATTGGTCAACAGGTACTATACCAAACTTGAGATTTATTGAGGACTACTTTTATGGGTTTGCCCTGTCTCAGGCTTCCAAATACCTTATGCAGTGATGTATTTATTACATTACAGGTCCACTACAGCTTTCCAGTTACTTTTATTATGTGAACTCAGAGGAGAAGTAAGGTAGAAATAAATATACTGTCACTTTTCCAGATGAACTGCTCAAAATGCTAAATTTGCCACCTGAAATTTATGGCACTGGGAACTAAATTGCACAATAATATAAATTTGGCAACGTGGCTTTTGTAACTTCATATATTGTAATAGACTGCCTTGATGACATCCTGGTGGAGTTAAAACTATGACCATGTTGTTATATTACCTGTGACAACTTTGAAAGGAAATTAAGTGAAATGTAAATTCAGTGTGTTTGAATTAAGTTGATGATTTATTAGAAGTTGCCTTTTTGATTGATAATAAAGGGCTAGGAGAATCCTGTGCTCCCCAGCTCACTTTGACCTTCTCCATGAAGAGGCTTGGGAGACAGAGATCATTATTTCTTTTATATCAGATACTGAAAGGACTCGTACTCTTTGTAGGAGACACATTTTCAAAGTATTTCAGAGCTTCTCTGAATACCTAAGAGGGAGTTGCTCCTTCACAGGTGCTTTGATTTCATTGCTTTCAATTGTGGTGACAGACTGCACATGGAGGTGGGAACAAGCATAGCATTAGGAAGGTGTTGTCCAGCCCCAAGGATGCACATCTTTGCTCTGCCTAGCTCTGTATCCTGCCTCTTTTTTCCTAGATCCTTAAATGCATTTGCCACCCAGTAACATCTGCTTTTAGAAAACACTCCAGTGGTTAATTTGCAGATGGATTCTTTCACATACCTGAGCCAACTGGAGGCACTGAACACTTAAGAAAATCTAGCAGGAATGGTGGATTGTAGTCATTTAGTCTGCATCCCTGGGGGAGCCTGAGCAGCCAATGACTAACTTCTACAGCACTCAAAGGGAGTTGTCTCCAAAGTGGTAAGGAGCATAGTCCTTTCCTGCTCATATAAATGGCATCATATGTGAGGGTTTCTCTGATCTTTTACTGGTAAATACCTTTTTGTTAATAAACATATGGACATATTTTAAGTATGAACCAGAAAAGCTATTAGTTTTGGGCAGAAGAGTCTTAAGATGCAACTCAAAACCCCTGAACAGACAAAGAAATTTAGTTTAGATGGGAATGCTTTCACAACAGGCCTTGTGTTACTGAAGTTGTGTTACTGAAGTTAAGATGTGTTATGTGCTTCGTGATACTGCTTGTGTTTCATAAAGCATTAGTAGTCACACAAGTGCACATAAATGTCTGCTTCAGTTCCAAAAGACTTTCTAGCTGTCACAGCTGCAAGCAGATTTTGAATGCTAACATTCAGAAGTCATGAAAACTGAGGGTAAATATATATATATAAAAAAGCACTGTCTGATTTGATTTAGATTCTTGTGAATTCAAAACCAATCTTATGACTGGTTTGAATCTCTTGGCATTTGAATGTATGGAGTTGGCACTTACTGGGAGCCTTAACAAGGTACCACGCAAGTCAATAGAAAAGAGACTTGGGGATTAGAAGTAAGTTTACTTCAAAGTGATGGGAATATAGATATTAGGTTAGGAAAAAGTGCCACTTTTGTGGAAACATGGAAAACAAATACATTATATAGATTCTTAATCTTCCAGCTTTTAGCTTGTTCTAATGACTTTTCTTTGCCCAGCACCCTTCCAACGTGTCTTGTGCTGTTGTTTCTCAGTTTTAAAGCGTGAACTGTCCTGAAGCAGAGGGAATAAGGAAATTGAGGCCATCTATAACACATTTCAATAAAGCATGAAGGAGGTATTGGTTCTGTCACCTGTGGATTAAGGTAGCTGGTTTCGTTATAATTTGATAGCATTTTGTTCTTGTTCTATTATTTCACTGTATTTTATTTAAAAGAAAAAGAATTGAAGATATTTAAAAATACATTGCCATTGTAGAAAAAAGCAATTACATTAACTTTCTGCTGCTGTACTTCTGTCTCAATGTTAAAATTTCTTGGTTTTAAAGTAGGTTTTACTTTTCACTTAAGAAGAGTGGGTATAGATTTTCCTTAAATCACCTGCAGATCCTCCTCCTTTTGTTTCTGTGTTTGCATGTTGCCACTGTAGGAAATGAATCTCAGAACCAATGATGAAATGTCCATTTATTTCAGTGGGACAATAATGTCTTCTCTGGGTTTAATGTTTGCTGCCTGGCATCCCAGAGGTGTCTACATTTTTGCACATGGACAAAGTGAAGCTTTTCCTCTTTGAAGACTAAGCTGATGTTTTTATTTAGTACTTTAAGCCTCCTGAGAGATGCCATGAAGGGCCTCATTGAAAAGCCTCTTGAAATAAATGGTAAGACTCTCTCTTACATCAACAGACTTAAGCCCAACCCTCACATCTGCTAGCAGCATCAGAAATAGTACTGGACCCAAAATTGAGGAATTTGGCATTTCAGAACTGACAGCAGTGTATCTCCACTTACCTGAGTTAATTTATTTCCTGTGGGCATATGAGAATTTGAACCACGCTATCGTTATTATCTATTCTTGTAAATTATTGATATCGGAAATGCTGATGCTTTAGGCTGTGGTTACAGTAAGCATTAAAGCTTCCTGCAGTATTATTTTTCTTACTGGCTCTTATCCCATATTTTGGCCTTGTCCACTTCTAGAACAAGTAGAGATGGGCTGTGATTGACAGATGACTGTTGTTTGTACATATATGATTATTTAAGTTCATTTCAGGAATGTCAGAGAAAATGCAATGTTAATTACTGTATTCAAGCAGTGAATCTTTGCAGCTACAAATAAATTTTACTTTAAAATTTTGAAAGTGTGTGTTTACCCATCTGCACAAAGCCAGAGATGTTTTTGCTAGGATTCAGCAGCATCCCTTCCACTCTTCTTGCTGCTGTTCTGTTGCCCAGAGGAAAGCAGCTTCTGTGGCATTCTCTGCTGTTAGTGTGGAACAGAGAGCAGTAGGTTTAAACTGGTTGGCTAGGTCTGGAAGAAAGGAGCTGGATTTTATTCTGCTAGGAAGAGGACAGCTGCTGCAGATCAGGGAGGATCCTCCCTCTCACAAATAACAGAACAGAACAAAGAAACTAAGAAACAAACAAGAAACACCAGAAAAGAAACAAGAAAGCAGAAATAATTATTCAGAGCCTTTTTGATATGTGCAGTTGACCTTGTACAGCAACATCAGAGCTCTGGCAAAGTGCATCAGTACTCTTTCACAGGGTGGAAAACCGTGTGTGTCTGAGAAGCCTGAAAGCACAGTAGTAAATTATTATTATGTGTAAAGCTTCTGGGACAGATTACTCAACCCTATTTTCCCAAGGAATCTTATAATCTCCTGTCCAGGAGAAATCCAGAGCTCTATGTGTCTGAAAACCCCTTCAATAGATGTGAATACCAAAACTTTGGGGATGGTTGGGTACTGAGCAACTCATTTCACCCTGTTCACAGCAAGAGCACTTGGATCTCAAAAGCTTGGGATCTTAAGTGATTTGAGGTCATCCTGAAGCCTGCTGACGAATTGATCCATGACGTTTTTATGAGGCCAAAGCTGGTGTTATGTTAGGCTGCCCTTTCCCTGGTAACCCATGCTCAAATGGCAGGGAGCTCCAGCCTCCTCCCAGCAAAGCACTTAAGCACAGCATGGAGTATGAACATAAAGCCCATAAATGCACGGCTCGCCTTTATCATTCCAGAGGGATTCAGATTACATGTGATCTTTGCTGAGATGGACATGTGATGTGATCTTCTCTCCGCTTCCTGGCTATGAATTCAAGGAGAGATATTTACCCTCCTGGAAGCAAGCATGAGATCAGGTCCAGAGTGCTGATAATCTTCCTGCATATTTTGAAGGTTTTGGGGATAGCGAGTTGTCCGTGTATGTTCCTGAAGCCACAGCAATGTCCTTGCAAATAATCACATTATTGACCGTCCAAGACTCTCCATATTTTCTTGTTTGAAGCATACTGCTGCCAGGACAGTTTGGATCCTTCCTTTGGCATCACCCTGCCTCCTGCTCTCCTGCATCTCTGTGCCATCTATCTTGATCCAGAAACCCAGTGAGCTCTATCTGTGGGCTGAAGGGAAAGAGGGAACATTGCTGTGGAAGTAACAACTCCTGACATTCAAGTCAAGGAGCAGGAAATGTGCCACCGCACCTTCTGCTACTACAGAGCAAGCTTTGAGACTTGAAATATGCCTTCAGTCCTGAAAGTTGGGCTTGAGCATCCCACAGGAAGCTGACCTGGACTACCCCATGATCACAGTATAGGAGGACATATGTTGATGCAACCATATGCTGAAGTTGACAGTGTCTTGTGAGGCAGGCTTCTCTTTAAGGAGTGGTACATATCTTGAGCAATGTCTAACAGTAGTCAGCTTTTAGCTTATTAATCTTTCAGAACACTCATTAAGTTGTGTGTTCCTTTATTTCATGTAATGGAGCCAGCCTTTAACTCAGGCTAAAGATGCCAGCTGTCTAGATATGCAGTCTCCTTTTTGACCACTATTTAAAATATTCCACACTGTTTTCCTCTCTTAAGTTGCTCATCCTTGCTCCTATATATGATTATAAGAAAAATCTTCTCTTCATCTGTTAACTTACAAGAGCCAAACACATTTACAAGGATCTGGGTCTTTCAGCACTAAATAGGGAGAAAAAAGGAAAAATATTATTATTTACTACTTTTTCTGATATCAGAATTAAACTGTGCCTTGCCAGGCTTGCTTAGCTGGCACTAGGAAGATTAATACACCCACATTTGGCTTACTCAAGTTACAGACTGTTTACGCTAACAATTTGGAGAAAATGACACCAGTGGTCTCCAGGAAGCAAAGTGCCAACATAACAGATTTTAAAATCTGCAAGAAGTAAAAAGGTGGGCCTCAGTAAGAAATGAAAGCCTTGCATGCTGGATTAATAACGAGGAAACTGTTCACGGTGTATAAAATACAATGTGCGTGCAGGACCTGCCTGCTAATCCAAAGCTATACCGGAGCTAAAAAGTTTGGCTTTTCCCATTTCTAAATATCTAGAAAACCCAGACATACTACTGTATTAAAATGTTCCTTCAAAATGACATTTCCTTGCATATATATAAAGGTTCTTTTTCAATCAAATCTCCATTTAAATCCACATCCTGCAAATGCTTCTGCACATGCCTAATTCAACTTTTTTACATAAATACTTGCAGGATTATAGCCTGAAAAGATATTTTTTTAACCTTTTAGTCCTGACCTTGCATGACTGAAGAGTGGTGTTTTCGACTATGCTTAAGAAAGTGAGGTAGGCAGTTCTCCTCACTTCTCATACTGGGGCCTTGATCCCTAAATAACTTAAAAATCCTGATCCGAGTATTTGAAGGAGGAAAAGAGTGTCCACAACTGCAAGCCTGAAAGCAGTTTTTAGAGAAGGACAAATGCACTGAAGGAGCCACCAAGAGAACAATGACTAACAGTTGCAACTGCAAGACAGAGCAGACTTGAGTAAATAGCAAAATTGCACATGCCAAGTACTCCAATTTATTTTTGTAGCCATGTATAGTAAATGACTCATCCTCACTACCAACTGCTTATAGACCTCACACCCTATTTTCATCTAAATTACTATGATCATTCCAATAGTCTGTAAAGAATATGTCCTTTATGCATGATGATACAACAAAAATGGGAGAATGTGAAGGATAATTACAGAGTTAAAGAAATTTAGTAAGTTTTCATCAAAGCCTCAGTGACCAGTTTATCGATAGTGTCATAACACTTGCCCATTGTCCTGGGTTCAGTGAGGATACAGTTAATTTTTACAAGGAGCTGGGAGGGGCCATGGCCAGGGTAGCCAACTGAACCAGCTGAAGTCTCTCTTTCTCCCTATAGGCCTGGGTTTTGGCTGTGGTGGAACTGTCCTGAGAGGTCCAGCAATTCAAAGAGGACATGTCCTACTCCTCACCTGTACAGGCCCGAGTCCCAGCTATCAGAAGTAGGTGCTCCCCTGCTCAAGAGGAAGAATATGGAAGGTTCATACCACAGGGTACCCTGTGGATTTTACCTGTGTGAACATGAAAGGACATGAGGAAGTGGGATGGAAAGCCCACTGCAGTCCTAGTTGCATGAGTATGTGAATTGCAAGGGAAAACAATCATGAAAGGGGATTCTTCCAAGAAGAATGTCACTCCAATTTCCAGTGTGAAATTCCCCAGAGAGAGTAGAATGGATGATCTTAGTTCTGCTGCTCTCAAAGAGAGAAACAGACAATCAGGTTTACTGGACTGAGTGGATCCAGTGGTCTGGCACTTCCCATAGGAATATAAAGATGTAGTAGATACTGGCACACAGTGCAGCCTGATGCCATCAAGCTATAGAGGGGTTCAACCCATCTGTATTGCAGGGGTGACAGGGGGATCCCAACAGCTGACAGTAAGGAAGCTGAAGTGAGTCTAACTGGGAAGGAAGGGCATAAACATTCCATTGTGACTGGCCCAGAGGCCCTGTGCATCCTTCACATACCCTCAAAAGAGGGTATTTCAAGGTCCCAAAAGGGTACTGATGGGCCTTTGGTAGAGCTGCTATGATCCAGAGGAAATTGAACAGCTGTCTACCTTTCCCGGCCTCGTGGAGGACCTTACTGTGGTGGGAGTGATGAAGGTTGAAGAGCAGCAGGTGCCAATCTCTACCACAACAGTGCACCAACAACAGTATTGCACCAATCAAGATTCCCTGATCCCCATCCAGCAGCTGTTGTCAACTGGAGAGCCAGAGCATGATCAGCAAAACTCGCTCAAACTTCTAAAGCGCCATATGACCAGTGCGAAGTCTTATGGAGAATGGAGACTGACAGTGGACTACTGTGGCCTGAATGCAGTTATGCCGCTGCTGAGTGCTGCTGTACTGGATGTGCTAGAGCTTCATTATGAGCTGGCAGCCAAGTGGTACATCACAATTTAAAATGCTAATGTGTTTTTCTCAATCCCTTTGGCAGCAGAGTGCAGTTGACTTTCACTTGGAGGGGCACCCAGTACAGCTGGAATTGACTGCCCCAGGGGTGGAAACACAGCCCCACCATTTGCCATGGACTGATTCAGACTGCACTGTAATGGGGTAAAGCTCTGGAATGCCTCTAATATATAGATGATGTCATTGTATGGGGGGACACAGCAGAAGAAACTTTTGAGAAAGGGCAGAAAATGATTGAAACCCTTCTGAAGGATGGCTTTGCCATGAAACAAAATAAGGTTAAGGGACTTGCACAGGAGATCCAGTTTTTAGGAATAAAATGTCAAGATGGATGTTGCCAGATGCCACTGGATGTGATCAAGAAGATAGAAGCCATGTCCCCACCACCAGTAAAAAGGAAACATGGGTTGTCTTGGGTGCTATAGGTTTTTGGAGGATGCACATCCCAGACTACAGTGTGATTGTGAGCCCTCTCTGTCAAGTGACCCAGAAGATGAATGATTTTAAATGGGGCCCTGAGCAGCAACAAGCCTTTGAACACATTAAATGGGAGATAGCTCATGCAGTGGCCCTTAGGCCAGTCCAAGCTGGACAAGATGTTAAAAATGTGCTCTACATCACCCTACCTGGAGTCTTTGTCAGAGAGCACCCAAGGAGAGCCGAGACCAACCTCTAGAGTTCTGGAGTCAAAGGTACAAAGGACCTGAGGTCAGCTATACTCCAACTGAAAAAGAGATACTGGTAGGGTGTGCAGGAGTTTGAGCTGCCTCAGAAGCAGTTGGGACTGAAGCACAGCTCCTCCTGGCACCCCAACTGCCAGTGCTGGGCTGGATGTTCAAAGGGAGGGTTTCCTCTACACAATGTGCAACTGATGCCATGTGTGAAGCACGTGAGTTACACTGATAACACAATGGGCTTGAACAGGTAACCCCAGCCACCCAGGAAACTTGGAATCTTGTTGCAATTTCAGAAAATGTTGATGGTGGAAGGCTGCTGTGTGGACTCATATATGACAAGTCGGAAAGCTGCTGAAGGACAAGGCAAGTGGAGTCAGTTTGCAGAGGTGAAAGCCATCCAACTGGCTTTAGATATTGCGGAGTGAGAAAAGTAAAAAATATGTCACCTGGGTACCCATGTAACCAAGAATTGGGCCACTGAAGAACATCAAAACAACCAGTGGGTGAATCAGGCTGCCAAGATTGGAGTGGCTCAGGTGGATTTGGACTGGCAGAATAAGGGTGAATTATTTATAGCTCGGTGGGCCTATGACACCTCGGGTCATCAAGGAAGGGATGCAACATATAGATGGACTTGTTATTGCGGGGTGGTCTTGACCATGGACACTATTTCAGGGGTAATCCATGAATGTGAAATGTGCTGCACTGAAGCAGGCCAAGAGGTTAAAGCCCCAGTGGTGTGGAGGACAATGGGTGATATATAAATAGGGAGAGGCCAGGCAGATTGACCATATCACACTCCCCCAAACCCGCCAAGGCAAGCACCACATGCTCGCAGTGGTGGAAGCAACCACTGGATGGCTGGAAACATCCAGCGCCCCATGCCACTGTCCAGAACACCATCCTGGGCCTTGAAAATCAGATATTGTGGCGGCATGATAATCCAGAAAGAATCAAGTCAGACAACGGGACACATTTCTGAAACAGCCTCATAGATGCCTGGACTGAAGAGAACAGCATCGAGTGGGTCTATCACATCCCCTGCCAGGCACCAGCTACTGGGAAAATTGATCAATACGGTGCACTATCAAATGCTACATCCATGGAATTGCTTTTGCTCAGGGGCCTGGGTGCACCTAGTGGTTGATGTGGGAGGATGGAGAATTCTGATGTGTACTACAAGGAGACTTAATTTTGGGTGAGAACAGCCAGTTTATTAAACTCTATGATGTTAATTCTTAAATAACTCTGTTGGACATGATGTAGATGGTATAGAATAAGGGGCGGATAATGTACTGAACCCTCCACGATAGGGTTAATTTTCACCAGAAACTGTGAGGGAGGACTACAGCCAGGATAGACAACTAGATTAGCCAAGGGGTTATTTGATACTGTACTGACATTATTCCCACTATAAAAGGGGAAAGATAGCTGTGGGAAAAGCCTGTGGTTTGAGCACGCCAGGCCAGGGAAAGACATCTGGGCAATGAGTAGTTGCACTGTGTATCACTCATTTTATATATTATCTCCTTAGTGCTATTGTTGTTTCTTCTCCTTTGTGGTGTTCTAGTAAACTGTCCTTATCTCATCCCTCAAAGGGGTTTACCTTTTTCTCACAGTTCTGCTTCTCACCCCACCAGGGGTCAGGGAGGAGCAAGTGAGTCTCTTCCTAGTACTCGGTTGCCAGCTGGGGTTAAACCACGACACCCATGTTTCAACGTTATTTTAGATTTATGACCCAATCTTTAGCACAGTAGAGGCAGTGAAAAGAAGAGCACAGGCGCAATCGACTCCCAGCCTTCCAAATCAGAGGCCAAGTTGTTTCCAAAAAAAAAGTTCCGCTGGAGAGCAAAAAATAACTTTTCTCTTTCATAACCCCAGATTCTCCTCTCAAGACCATGAAACCATAGGTACATGTGACCCTGCTTCCAAGATTTCTAAAAAGTTACAGAAATCCATGCCTCTTCCAAAAAGCCCTTGGCAATTTTTGAAGTGATCTAACCTGCATTGGTAGCAATTACAGGTCTGAATCTGCTCAGGCTATGGATGGAAGCTTTCTTGCAAATCCATGTGACTTCCAGCTCTTTTGTGGTCTCGGTCATTTCTGAAAACTACCTTCCGTGCCTTTCTGTTGCTCTGACTGCAGGGCAACAGTGCAGCCCAAACTGGGTGTTAATGCCCTAGTGAAGTATCGCCCAGTCAGAGGTAGCTGGGGGAAAGTAATCCTTAATTCAAAATGAAAGCAAACAAACCCAGTTGTCTCAGTTATAATGGCACAAGCCGTGACCTTTGAATGATTACTGATAAGGTGAAATGGGATGCCGAGTATAGTCCTTCAAAATCTGTCTCTTTTCTGAGCTAGAGTAGTAAATATCAGTAAAATACTGACATTATGTCTAAAACCTGGCAGCAAAGCTCAACAGGGATATGTTAGACAGTTGGAATGAAGCCTTTAGACACAGTAAAGCACTGTATGAAACAATAGATCCCTTCAGTGAATTAGCTGGTCATGAAAAATTATTCATAACAAGAAACTGAAATAAAAACATAGGTCTAAATCTCTCCCTTGTGTTTTGAGGCTGTCATGAATTTTATGGAGAGAATATTTCCAATAATTTAATTCAAAAAAGAGCTGTTTTTACTAATTCTCTTCTTGCTGACCCAGATAACTCCATGCTGTATGAGGTGGTAGATCTTCATGTGCCATTAGTCTATCCTTGTCTCTACTTGCAGGAAACACTATCTTCTAAATGTATACTGTGGATGGCCAAAAGATCTGAGGTGTGATTCTCCACATGGGTACATCTGAGCAGCAAGCAGAGTGCTCAGATGCTCTTAAACCCACTATGCAGCCTAGACAGTGCAAAGACAACAGAAAATGGGCTTTCTTCTCTTGTTGTTTAGCATCATCTGAGGAATAACAATTAGCTTTACACAAATTAAGTGACTTATTGGTTCTAATCAAGACCGTGTTTTATGGAAACCAGCTACTGGCAGTCCCCAGATTAATGGTGGTTTGCCTCTGAGGGAAGAAATGATACTTGGGGACACGTGGGACACCTGACAGCTTGAAGCTTCTGTCGCTCATCAGAGAAAAAACAATGCTTCTAGGCGTACTGTGTAGAGGGCTTTGACAGGAAAAAAGCAGTATACTCTGACTGCAAACCTGTCACACTTGATCTTGTATTAGAGTAGAACATAGCTGTAGCTGTTTAAGTGTGCTAATATAACTTTTGAGAGAAAATGCAAAAAAATTCTGCAACGAATTATTACATTAAAAGATTTGTGCACCTGATTTTGAGATGTCCCGTGACCTGATCAAAAATAAGACACTAAATGTCTTGAAGAAGCAGTAGGCATGCATGCTTGTCTGTTCAAACAGTACTGAAGCACAAGAGAAGATATTTAAGAGAAAAATTCAGTGTCTGAATTTCAGTAGCATCTTGCTGAAATAGAAGGCTGGAGAAGAGAATGAGAACTGAATTCAGAAGGAATGCGAATCAAGGTGGATTTGAACGTACTTTGGGAGAATGATTTAAATTAAAAAAAATAAATAAGTAAAATTAAATCCTCAAGTGCATTTATGTTTGGAAAAATGGGATCTTAAAATGCTTCCTCTTCTTCCCTTGATCTGAGTGTAGATCTTTGAATTGAACTTTCTATCTGCTAATTTTACCACTACCAAGAAATAAATGCTTTATTGTTCTAATATTCTGATAGGGCTGGGCTCCACTGGACATCAACAAGACTTATTAATTTATTTGCTGCTGTGTATTTTGCTCATTGTCACTCAGAACATAAGTTGAAGACAATGGAGGCTCAGTGGATATAACAGACATCTCAATTTATTCCACACAACCTTAATTTCCATGGTTAGAACCCTCACAAGCTGGTGGAGTTTACAAGACTGGGACTTAATATTAATAGTATGACAACCTAAAAGAGAGAAATGGAGAGAAAGTAAACATGAATGTCTCCCATGCTATGTTTTGAGGTTACAAGAACCTGCACTCTGAACTCCAGAGGAACAATCATAGATACTTGTAATAAATACAACATGAGTGAGCAGGGCTGGAAGTCGTGGGGAAGAGGTAATTAATCAACCTAATAAGCCCATACAATTTGTAACCTATCTCCCAAATTAAATTTGAATTTTTACCTGGCTTAGGTTTACTTAAGCATTACCCTTTCCTTTTTTTGTTGTTTTTCTCTTCCTTCTTCAGTTTTCTACTTCCTTCCTAAATAATCTCATAGCTAAGCAGATCTCCCACACCTTCATGGTTCTTGATGAACTACTGGGTTTTTTTCCGATTACCCTTCCAGTTGATTTATAAGACATAGACAGTATGCTCTCTCTAGGATCAAATCCTGACAACCAGTTGCTTCGACAGCTTTACCTACAGTGCACATTTGATACCTTTTGAGTTTCAATCATCCATAAAATGTACAGTGAAAAGATTTTTGAGCAGTGAGGATGATAATGGATCAAAACAACATGCAAATACTATGTCAGCATAATATGAAAAGCAAAAGTGATGTTATGGCACACTGTCACTTTTACAAGTAAGAACTCATTGCTCTGACAGTGTTCCTCACTTGATTATGGGTGCCACATTTTTTGAAAGACAGACAAATTGAAGAAAATTTATAGATAGCAAAGCATTAGTAAATGGTCTGGAAAATAAGAATATACAAGGAAAAAATCAGAGTTGGGCATGTCTGGTCAAGAAATAAAATGATCAAGGGGAGATACAATTTCTACATTAAACATGTTACAGTCATGGATGATTAATCTACAGAGGAAGATAAGAAGCCAAAAGCTTCAAGCAGAGAGAGAAAAATCTAACTTTGATATTAGGAAAACTTTCCAGTATAAAGCAAAATGGACAAAGAACAAACCATCAGGAAAGATTGCATAATTGCTGTCATTGCAGAAGCTCAAGATCAGATGAGAGACCTTCATCTATTTAATGTTAGTTAAGCAAAATTAAATCACAGAATCACAGAATCATTTAGGTTGGAAAAGATCAATGGGTTAATTGTGTCCAACCTTTCACCCTACTCTACAAGTTCACCCCTAGACCATATCCCCCAACACCACATCTAAGCGATTCTTAAACACATCCAGGGATGGCGACTCAACCACCTCCCTGGGCAGCCTATTCCAATATCCCACCACTCTTTCCATGAAGAACTTTTTCCTAGTGTCCAGTCTAAACCTACCTTGTTTCAGCTTGAAGCCATTCCCTCTGGTTGTATCGCTAATTACCTGAGAGAAGAGACCAGCACCAACCTCTCTACCGTGTCCTTTCAGGTAGTTGTAGAGAGTGATGAGGTAGCCCCTCAGCCTCCTCTTCCTCATACTAAACAGACCTAAAATCATACCTGCCCTTTAGGAGGTTGACCCAAAACCCAATCTTCTAGAAGGTTTGCATCCTCACAGGTAACCCATATTGAGTTTTTGTCTTCATGCAAGCCACAAGTCTGTTTAGCATAGAATTAAGTGTTGAGATTTGTGAATCTTAAAGAAATTAGAATATTCTCTCTACGAGTATGCAGGGACCAGTGAAATTCAGATAAATAGGAAAGTCCACAAGTACTCAAAATGAGCATTCAGCAGTTGGTAGTTCAGTTCCTGAAGTTGCTTAATGGGGTTTAACTACAGACAGCCTACTTGATAGATGCCACGTGTCCATCCTCTGAGCTTTAATAAAGCACAGATGCCTGAGAGAACATTGTAAGTGCTGGTCATAGGCTCCCCTATCTTTCCAGGTGTGGGGATTTGACATTAGATTTTGATAGTTGCAGTACTTGGATGAAAGTCTTACTCTTGTTTTTCCTTAGTACAGCAGCTCCCCATCTGGATACTGTTTGGTTTACTGCTGGGATTCTGTCCTCCTTCGGAAGGTAATAACTCTCTTCCCATTCATTGTTGTCCTTTGTTCATTATGATCAGGCTTCAGTGGAGTTACAGGAAAAGAGTAATGCTGTCTTTATATGCGACTTGCAAGTTTTCTGATTCTGCTTAAGCCAAGCATGCTGTATGTTATGGTCACGCTTCTGAGGTTCGGATACAACTTCTGAAAGAAGAACAGGGAAAAATGTGCTCTTACAGAAGCAAAATGTACAGGTGCAATTATGATGCTAGCCTTTAAATATATGTAACAATTTAAGAAGTATATCGCCAGTGGAATTGTTTACTAGCTTCTGTATAAGTTATTCACAGGATTCCAGGTAGCCTTTATAATGTCTCTGTGCTTTGAAAGATTGTTTACCAAAAAATATCTAATTTCAGTCTGGTGGAAGGTGGTCTCATACAAACTGGCTATGAACTGGTAGCTGACTACCATACAGTGTCTTCCTAGCTCTGAGGTCTAGCTCTGCATATTTCTTTCTGCAAATACAGAAGTCTGGCCTATGTCAAATGAAAGCAAAAGGCTATATGCATACTGAAAAGTGTAGAACACTATCCTGTCATCCTTTCACGCGATTATGGAAAGCAACCTCTCTGCCTAGTTGTTTTACTTAAGCTTGAAATTCTAAATCAGACAGCACATGGTGTTTCATTGCTATGTAGTTCCACCCAGCTACAGCAGGACAGAACAATTTTGTAAGGATAAAAGACAGTCTCAGTAAGTTGGTGCTCTAAAGATGTTGTAGGCCCCCTTCCAGCGGAACCCTGTTGACCTTTTGAATGATGGGAGGAGGAGCAGGTGCAAGACAGATGATTTTGAGGTTTGTGGTGAATAGGAATAACTGTGTATTTCCTAAACAGATGGCTGTGTAGTTTAACTGTAGAGATCTTTTAAAACAGGCTGCTAGAAGTTATGCAGAGACTTAATCATTTTATACTTTGAATCCAGGGGTAAATCCTTCATGCTGAAGGAAGCATTTTTAGATTGCAAATGGATGGTTTCAGTCTTACTTGGGGTGGTGTACATCGTGGTCAGCCTCATCACCCCTCCACTACTCTGCCTACCCTTTCAATGTTAAACCATCCTGTATATACTGCTGCGTCATAGTTTAGTGCTGCAGGCAAGGTTAGCATATGTAGGCTGTAGTGCTGTTCATGGGTAAAATATATGCTGTACACAGGTAAAAGTACATTCATTAGTAAAATGAAAAATTAGTGTGTTGGCAACTGTGTGGAAACACAAGATTCTCACAAACTTCTCCAGAGAGAAAAAGGTCATCTCTCTTCAAAACTCTCAGAAATTTTCTGCTAAGTTTAGGGGCTCTCTGAGATCTTTTCTTTTCCAAAGTACTTTTATGAATTCAAAGGTCAAATCGTGCAGGCTGAACTAGGTAACAGTGTCTAGAGAAAGGATGACTCAGTTTATTTGGGCAGCACAATATGAGCTGCTCATAGTCCCAAGGGCTGCTCTCAGCATGTCAGGGTTTTGCAGGCAATATTTTTGCTTGTTTATATTCTTGTAGATTTTCATACTGGAAAAAATCCTAAATCTTACCTGGTTTATTTGGGAAGATGGGGTGGTATTTAGGCCATTGTTAATAATAATGGAGAGAAATTTCTGTATTTCTTTTACTTATTGCTGATTACCTAATGAGCATGTCTGATAAGCATATCAATACTTAACAGTCACATAGTGTCTGTCTGTGATGAAGACCACAGGATAGGTATCGGCAGTGATGCCAGGCTACAGGAGTGGATTGTACCTTGTAGCAAGGCTCCCCCGAGTTCAGCCTTTCCAGGTAGGTGATGCAGTCCCAGTGGGTGCATAGCAGCAACGTGCCTGTCCCACAACCCCAACTCAGGCACCAGGCTTCCCAGGCCTCTGTGACCTGCTGTGCTGAGCGGAGGCTGTCCTGGCTTCCACGGAGCTTGAAATGCAGGTCTGCATTAGTGCATAAGGAGGGTGGTGTGCCTTCTTTGGGAGAGGTAGTACTGGCCTGCAGCAGGGACACAGAGGGAAGCCACCTTAGGTAATGAGCATGTCAAGTGCATTTTCTGTAAGCAGTGCCTCCTTAAAGAAGGAAGCAATCTGCAGTAATAGTGGCTAAAACATTTTATCTCCTTTCTCAGGAGACAGATGTAAACACATATTTTTCTTCTGTGGTTCATGATTGCTAAGTGTGCAGCAGACTTCAGCTCCCTTCTCACTCAAGCCAACCTGGAACTTCATTTTTACTGAACCTAAAACAATTAGAAGCTTGCTGACACTTGTTTGGAGAAAGCATCCCAATAAACAACCTGGAGAGTTGCTCTGTGATAGATTGAGTCACTGTTTTCTGAAATAGGCCAAAGATCATCGAACTTATATGCCTGATCTTCCACGTGTTCTGTCTTAAAAACCATTTAAAATGTAGGCTGCAAGAGATAATATGCCTGATCTTGTTTCAGTTCTGAGCAAACAGTTTTGATTCCTGGAATTTGCAACATATTTAAAAAAAAATGCAGTACTTTTATTATGATGGGTTCTGAACTGGTGGAAGGGGGTGAAAAGGGGGGCAGAAGCTTATTGTCACATGATTTTTTTTTTTTGGTGGGGGTTTAGGGGGTTTGTTTTGCTTTTGTTTTCTTTTAAATCAAGAAATGCACATCTATTGATGTATATTCACAAGTTATCTAGCCATAGGAAGAGGTGAAAAGAGAACACCTGTTAATTCAATAGTTGATTTGCAAAAGCTTGTCAATGAGTCTTCAAATGACCTTTTCTGCTACTAACAGTATTTTATTTTATTTTTTTTTTGTGCTTGAAGTTGTGGTTTCTTTTTGTAAGGTGAATTAGTCTCACCCTGGCTTAAAATTTTTATGTGCCATCAGTTAAACATACTCTGTCTGGTATATCCATTGTGGTCCTGTGATTATCTTTACCTAAAAAGGTTTGCATGTAGAAATGTATTTTTGTAAAAGAAACCCTTCCTAAAAAGTTTTCTGGACCCTTTCCTCAAAAGCTTCTTTTGCCTGTCCCACATGTCCTCCTTATCTTCTATGACCTTGATTGGTGTACCATGAGGAGCTTGTTCTGTGGGGTTTGTTTTTTTGGTGGTGTTTTGTTTGTTTGTTTTTAAATAAACAAACCACCAAAAATGACCCTAAACCCACAAGTATCATGATCTTTGGAAACTTTGTCTTTGAGAAAGACTAAGTTGTCTGCCATGCTCTTAACGCTGAAATCTCTAAGCACAACCACCAGTTCATATCCTTCACATTCAGTTCAACTAGGGGTTCAGATATAAGCAGCTTCTTTCAGAGTGAAACTCTGCCAAATAAAAAAATTGGTACTTTTGCCCATACTAGTCAACTCTGTTGTGCTCTGTTTCCCTCTGATAGCCAGAAGAATTTTCCAAACTATAGATAAACCTACTCCCATTCTGGACTCCTGAGAAAGTAGTAAGAGAGCTGCGTTTTTAGTTTAAGATGAAATTCAATAAAAAAACTTGATAGGCTCTGAACACTGAATGATGATGACTGTTCTGTTAGTTTGACTTTTTGGCATTCTGACCTGTGCAGAATGGTCAACTTCTCCCTACAGAAAACAGAGGGGAGTGAAATTTTTATTTCATTCTTGTCAGCACCTAATTAAATGAACATAAACATGTTCATAAGAAAGCCAGTTGAAGAACACACATAATGTACATAAAATAAAGAGAAACCTAATGCCTCATCACAGCTTTAGAGACTTAAAGGAGATGTTTAAGTAGTGGTGCTAGCAGTTGTTTTGCCCATTTTCTTACTATGGAAGTTAGGCAAAATGGATTCACTGGAACATATCTGATGTATGTGCCATCAAAATCCTAGAAACCCATCTCTTAAAAAAAGGAGGGGGGAAGAAGCTTTGCTAAATCACTGTTTTACAGAATTTACTGTGCTCTCTGTGGATGTGCACTTCTTTCTCTCCTTCACTTACTGAAGAAATGGACATTCCATGATTGTGTTACTAGCATAAGAAATAAACTAACTTCATGTACACAAGTACATTTGCTAACTGTTTTAACTGTGGCAACATTTGCTTATAAACCAAATTAGCAGCTCTTTCACTTCAAAATGCATTGCAAGTACAAAATCGGATTTGTATTACTTATGCCATTCCCAAAACTTGAATAGATAAATTGTGTTAGCTAATACAGAAGACATAAACTAAATAGATCAGCTACTTTACCTGTGAATACAATATTCTAGCTATTTTTAAATCTAGGTTAGGGTTATATAAGATTTTGTCTGCTACCATTGTCCAAATAACTCTTCTGAATAGATTACCCAATTATGATGCAGTCTACGGGGATTTGCATCATGGAACTTAAAACATGTATGATCCGGCAAAAAGGAAAGGACATGAGAAAACTAGGAAGGTGTAGCTTTTTCAATACTGAAGTTTGAAGTATGTACCATTAGCACTTTCCAAAACTGCTAAGTAGAATAAAACCAGGTCTTAAACAAACTGATTTATTATGCCAACAATACATCTGACCTAGTTGTAGAACTTTTCCTTTTCTTAATAGTTCTGCAGTGCCAGCACACCACCAGAAGTCAGTAAAAGGATTAAAGCATTCTCTCTAGATTTCAGGTGATGACTGAGGTATACTGCAGCTATGATGGACAGGAATGATTTGTACCAGCTGTGATAAGCTTGATGTGAAACTGGCAAGCCATGCTTTCATTGACTGGAATAAACCATAAGAAAGATCTTTGACAACACTAGTGTGGTCCTGAATGAGAAAAAAAAGGATGTTTTTTCCCCCCTCTTTGCTACAAAGAGTAATTTCCATGAAAACTGGCAAAGAAATGTGGTATCTTAAAACAAACAACTGACCCAAACAAAACACACATACACAAAACCAAACCAAACCACCAAGCCATCATAAAAACCTTGGAACTCAATCTTTTAAGATTAAGATTCCTTTCCTTCCTGCCATGCAGGCATTTTATATGCTGAGCAGATCTTCTCTTCCCTGTTATTGGCAGGGCTGCTGCAATGTGTAACACCATTTTTTAATTCCTCTTGGTAAGCTCAGAATACTTTTTATAAAGGATCCACAATGCAGTGCAAACAAATATGTTTACGTCATAATCTTTTGAGAAAATGAAACTGGGAATGAACTAAACCAGATTATTGGTGTTTGCATTGCTTTGTATGTTTAGTGCAACCTTAAGCAGAGGACTTCTCTTGAATTTCAATGATAGTTTGCGTCTGTGTTGCATTATTTTTAAAACTGATTTGGTCAGTTGCATAAACGATCAGGACATGGACTACCAAAATAAATATCCAGTAGATGTATTCCATAGATTCCCCTCCTCCCCCTTCTGGCCCCTCCCAAGTGAGTTAATTGAAAACAGTATATAGGTATTGACTGGGGCACCTGGCCGCTGTGTTTTAACAGAACCCAGAAAAGCAATCATGATTAAGTTTAACAGATCGATATGAAATCTACTAAAGCTCTGTTAAACTTTAAACAGTTAAAATCAATAGTTAACCTACTGCAAACAGATATGGAGAAGCACTTGATTCACAACAGAGTTAAGTATCTCCTTCTGAAGGAGCAGTGGGTAGAAAGCTCTTGTATGTCATCATACTTGTCACTGTCATGCTGTTTCTGGATAACTTATTAGGAAGAAATGCATTTGAGAACCACTATGCTAATCTGATTTTACAACAAAAGCATATTCAAAGCTGTGGGCCTCACCAGCATTTTCAGATTCAAGAGCAGATATTTTACCCTGCCTGCTGCTCTGCGTTACCAGGTGTACAGCTCCCCTTACACTGTGGCTGGAAGTCTCTGGTCAGCTCCCTCTGCTGTCATTTCTGGATTTTTAAACTGAAGTCAAATCCCATACTGAAACATTACCAGAATTTGCAAAGGGTTGAACCTGGACTTGAACATAGTAGCTTAAGCACCTATCTATCATTGTGATATATTTTTCCTCCAGACTTTTTTTACACTAAAAGCCCTAAATACTTGGAAATGCTCATAGTATAAATAAAGCACTGTTAGAGCTTCACTTTTTCATACGTTGCCACTTGCTGCACCTATACTGCTGTGAAAGGTGCTGTGTGCCCATACCTAGTTTTAAACTAGAGTGGATGCTTGTAACACTGAGTGTTGCAGGTCAGACCTCACTGTGGTCCGCAAAGAGCGCCAGTGAGCTCTGTGCTGCCACTGTTATATTCTGTGACAGGGTGACCTGCTGCTTGATTGAAGGTAAGGCTGTGGATTTTGTCTGGCTTGACTTTGACAGTGTTTCCCACAGCTCTCTATTCGAGAAATTGACTGCTCTTGGCTTGGATGGGCATCTGCTCTCCTGGGTAAAAAAAACTGGTTAGATGGATGAGTCCAAAGAGTTGTGGTCAATGGTGTTAAATCCAGCTGGTGGCCAGTCAAAAGTGGTGTCCCCCATGGCTCAGTACTGGGGCTACTCCTGTTTAACATCTTTATCAACAATTTGGATGAGGAAATAGAGTGCACCCTTAGTAAGTTTGCAGATGACACCAAGCTGGGTAGAAGTGTCAATCTGCTTGAGGATAGGGAAGCTCTACAGAGGGATGTAGATAGGCTGGATCGCTGTGTCAGGGCCAGGTCCATGAGTTTCAGTAAGGCCAAATACCAGGTCCTGCACTTCAGCCACAACCCCCAGCAGCACTACAGGCTTGGGGAGGAGTGGCTGGAGAGCTGCCAGGCAGAGAAGGACCTGGGGATGTAGATTAAGAGCTGGCTGAACA
>JANHFX010023903.1:82910-113109 GCA_027560015.1 Chloroceryle amazona
TAGTGGTTTTGATAGGGCTAGGAATAAGGTTGGACTTGATGATCTTGAAGGTCTCTTCCAGCTGGAACAATTCTATGGTTCTATGATTCTATTACACCAGTATCATTGTCTATCCTCCCTACTTTATGGATAGTTTAGATTGCTATACAGTGCTTGAAGGAGTTCCCTCCATGGTTTGCAGGCTGAATATGTCCATACTGACACTTTAAGTTTTCACTCATTATACCCATTAATCATAATTTATGAATGTTTCATAATCACAAATGCTGTCTTGGTTGCTTGACTTGTTTTTTTAAGAGCATTGTAAAAATCTGTTTCTCATGGTCTTATAGTTAAGAACTGACAGACAACCATTGTTTTAATGCTAAAATGTTGTCTTGGCATAAAGTAATAAATCATGTCATCTGCAGTCCTAGAATCTACTTCGTGATGGTGGACCTTGTGATATTTATGAAGATCTGTATGTTTCCCTGTGGGTGCAGATCTGCATGGAGAAGAAGGGGATTAATAGTGAGGCTGTTGAGCTGGATCTGTATGAGACTAAAGGACAATGAGGAGGTAAGAGATGCAGTGCCTGAAATGAGTACAGAGAGGATACTGTTCAGAACTGAGGAATATCTAACTCCAGTTAGATGGTGCAACTCAAAGAACTGGCAGCTTAAAACCAGAAGGGCAATTTAGATTGGTACAATCAAACTGAGATACTGCAGTGCTTCTGATGGTTGGTGTAATCAACCTTCTGCTATGCTGATAGCTTCATAATTCATTGAAATACTGGGCTGTAGGAATAAAGGGGATTTATTATAGGGACTTCACCTGGTGACAGAAAAGTTTGTTGTTTGGTGCTTTTTTTTTTTGGTAGTTTTTTTTGTTGTTTAAAGGTTAGAAGAGAGAAGCTCGTGTATTATCCTGTGCCCTGCTGGAAAATGTGGATTTGCATAATCTGGTTAGTCATCTTTCTAAGGTTTCACTCCCAGTATGTCCCTACACCAAAGTGTACACTTTGGTAGCATAAATGTTCCTCCAGTATGCTGTTGTATCACTGAAAGACAGCACAAATTTACCAACAGTGAGGAAAGGGTGGGTTGTAACACAGCAACAGGACTCTGCCTTGGTGCTGGGTGTCTTACAATAAGGAGAAGAGAAAGTCTTATTCCCAGATGCATATTAAATCTTTATTATAAAACCATTTTTTGTGGTTAGTTACAATTTAGCTCTAAAACAAAGCCCTGACACTAATCACTTTTACAAATCCTTTTTCTAAGGCTTGACTCAACTCCCTTTGAAGTCAGTGGAAGTCTTTGAATTTACTGAGTTAGTTAAGGCCTCTACATTAAAAGTAGGACTTGGTTGATTGGATTAAAAAAAAAAGCCCACTTATATTAACTGTACTTACAGCATTAAAACTTTCGAATAATGGCCTTCTAATAAAAATCTTAATTTCTAAAACATGTGAGCCTGATTATTATTCATCTGCACTTGCATGCTGTGCTACCTCTTACAAGGCTTTCTGCCTCATATATCATGTTGTAATTAGTAAAGTGGGAAAACACATTCATCTCTTCTTCAAAGTAAAAAAAAATATTAAAAAATCACACTTTAATCTTAAGTACATCATAACTGGGAAGAGGAAAAAAGGGTAGGGGAGGTACCTCTTGCATGGACAACCTTTTGGTAAGGAGTCATTGCTGTATAGCTCTTTGCTGTCTTATTAGCAACATGAGGAAAACTTCACCGTGAGAGTGGCAGAGCCCTGGAATAGGCTGCCCAGAGAGGTTGTGGAGTCTCCTCTGGAGACTTTCAAGACACACCTGGATCTGTTCCTATGTGGCCTGCCCTGGGTGTTCCTGCTCTGTCAGGGTGGTTGGACTCTGTGATCTCCAGAGGTCCCTTCCAACCCCTACCATTCTATGATTCTTATTATTATTTGTTGGAAAAAAAATAAGGGAGAGGGACGAGAAAAGAAGAAGGAATAGCGTTAGGATGGAGCATCAAAACAGGGAAAACCACACTGTACAGGGAAAACCTGCTCTCACTCTCATGGAAACAAAAGCCTGAAGGCTGGCAAGAATACATCACTATTGACCTTACCTATTGTGCTGTCTCCCTAACAAAGCCAGCAGACTGTGGTAATATGGCTTACGGTATCACATAGAACAGAAAAAAAATGCTTTTTAAAATGAAAATTTGGAGGACTATGTTACATTGTGGACCATGAGTCATTCTGAGAGTAAGCAGAAGTCCATTGATTTAATATTTGGGAATCCCTGGTTGAAGAGTTGCTTCTTGGTGAAAACTTTCAGTAAGGCAAAAATGAAATCCTTACTTTTACATCAGTGAAACAGGAGGATGATCAAATCTGTCCCTTTAATAGGCTTGAATATGGTCAGCAATTCAAATGTACAAATCACTTTGGCTGCAACTTGATGTTGATAATTGATCTAAACACAGCATTATAAAATGATCGATTACCTGTCTAAGGAATATTCAGTTGGGCTGAATATTTAACAGTAAGAGCATTAGGGGGGGTATGTACTTCTAAATAGTGTAAAATGAAGGCAAACTTAAATATTACCAAAATGGGAGTAAAGAGTGCTTCCCTGATGTCACTTTGCAGGGGATCCCAGAATACTTTAAGCAAATACCATCTGAGGGACCAATTTCCAAACTCTTTAAGCTTTGAAATTTGTTACTTTAGAAAAAATAACAGTATTAGTTTGGATTTAGGTCTGACCTTGAAACCACAGGAAACTGCCTAGGAGCCTATCTTCTCTGCCAAGGACCAACATTTTTGTTTCAGGTGTTCTATTGAAACACAAAGTAGTCTCAGCTACAAGATAGTCTTCCCCTCCCATCATGTCAAATCCCGGAACCCAAACATTATGGGATAGTGCAAAGTTTGCACCTGGCTGTGGTTAATGAGGCTTATTCTGGTCTTTTGCAAAGAAGCAAACTGCTGCAGAGAGAGAGTTGAATAGTTACTCAGCATAGTATATGAACTGCCTTTCACATTGTAATGAATTGAAAAAGGTCCCACTTTAGACTTCAATTTGTCTAGATTTTAGTCTCAAAGTCAGTGATTATAGCAAACTTCCACCCCTTATGGATCTGTCCCAGTGTTCTCAAGTTCTTAATTTTTCATCACTGTTTAAAAAAAACAACCACATTTGCAGTGAGGTTCTTCCTGGAATTGTGCCATCTTCCACTTAACTATTCTATGGAGCAGAAAGAATTCATCAGAAATTCACTCAGAAGGAAATCCTCAGCAGATGAGTCCCAAGGAATTGGCTTTCTCTTCCCCTCTGCATGTTTACCATTTTTATATTATAATTGTTTGTTTAAGGTTGACTTCTCCACATTGGGATTAGGATGCTTTCTTGTAAATTCTTTGTCTAGACATCTATGGGCAAGCTACTCAACTGTTCTGCAGCCTGTGAAATCTGTATAACCCTTCTGCTGCTTAGCTATAGTTTATGAAGTGTTGAAAATGCTTGGACAATACTCCAGTATGGAAGTGAGCGACATAAATATTTTGCTGTACCAGAGGGCACGCTTCTGTGAAGGAATTAGCATATGGTAGGTATTAACTGTCCACTGAGGCTGAAGGGAAGTCCTGCTGCCTTACCTCCAAATATACGTCTGGTTTCCTTTTGCTGTACTGAGCTAATAGTCTTGTGTTTCATGAAAGATGCGTTACTTTGAGCAGCAGGCTGGAGTTTGCTCTACCTGCGCTTTGAAGCGGTTGTGTGTGAGTCTGCCCCACAGCAGCAGGGTGCTGAGGCATGCTTCTAAGGCAGCAGCATCTAGTGTGGAGGTGGCCTAAGTGCTCTCAGGAGGGTGATGTTCAGTGTGGGGTGCATCTAGACATCCCTCTGAGCAGCTTGCCAGAGATAACAAGTGAGGCTGAAGTCACTTCTTGAAATTTGTTCTAATAGTTGATCAATTTTCATGGAATGTCTTAGTTCAAGTACGAGTTTGTTCAGTATCAGCTTCCACATAGTGGGCCTTTCTTATCGGTTTAAGAACCGCTGCCTTACCTCTTTTCTTTCCCTGTAAAGGAGATAATAATGTGGCTTCACAAGAGTCTTATGTTTCTTTCTGATAGTATAAACTGATGGAGGCCTTTCACTGAAGGGTATATTCTCTGGTCCTTTAGTACTTTTTTGTGCTTCACTATCCTAAATTTTTCATTATGCTTTTTGGCAAGTGGAGGCTAGGACTGAGAATAGTAAACCAGGAAATGATAGCTTTGGGGTTATGATTCAATATACACTTTGTGCTATGGTCAGGAATGCAGATGTTAGGAAAGAAACATAAAAAGGTGCAAATGAAAAATGCAAAATTGTTTTTCCTGCCTCACCACTCTTTGCTATCTTTGTGATAGGTTACTTGATTTGCCCATATATCCATTGACTGAATGCTAAATTATACTTCTATCCACACAGCTTTTAGTTCTTGGCTCAGTGAATCTTGGTTACCAGGCTTACTCTCTTAGCAAGATGACTCTTGTTGCATATGAATATCTTCATTCAATAAAATAAAATGAATCGGTAAGTTTTAGCTCATTAGGCAAAATGTTCCATAAATGAAGAGAAAAAATCCTATTTGCTGCTATAAATATGTTTCAGAGAGTAAATGTTAAATTGGTACTAACATTTAATAACAGTAACATCAAGAATTTTTTTAGACTGTGCAGTATAAATATATTGAGACCCAAAATGAGGATTTTGGATTTCAGTCCATTGTGGGGTGTGGAAATGTAAAACAATGTTAACAGTGTAACAAAGGGTAAAGGTATGTGTACTGTACACCTGTACTTCAAACATGCAAGGTACTTCCCAGCAATTTAGGGAAAATATCCATGCCTGGGTGTTTAAAAAATGTTGAAAAAATTTACAGGAAATAATAGGCTAAATGAACCCAAAGCTCAAGACTTTGTTCAACTAGCGTCAATCTGTTTTTTTCAGAATGTTTCATGGGTTTACAGCCACTCTATACATCTACATATATTGTCTGGACTAAACCATTCAGCATCTTCCTCAGTTTTGGGTCTTCTCCAAGGGAGTTACAGATGGTGTCAGAATTCAGTGGTCTTGGCATGCAAGCCTGGAAACCTTTGTAAATGGCACTTGAGGTCAGATGAGGGTAGTCCTCATCTAACTGATTGCAGGAAATATTCTCAGAGAATGTTCTAAGATAGAACTAAAATCTTTGACAACTGTTTCCTGGAGTACTGACCCATTAAACAGAGTCTTTTCCTAGCGGTGAATATGGATGTTGGATTTGTATGAGGGAAACATTCAGGTTCTGTCAGACATCAATTCCCTGCACAACACCGAGTTCAAGGAGTTTGGAAATCGCTACAGGTACAGCCCTTCAGCTCCACAACTTTTTAACAGGTATTTCAGATGCAGGATTTCTAGATTACAAAAGTTATCAAGGAAATTACCTGAAAGCAACAAAACAATTCAACAACCATACTATTGATGTGATTGGAGTTCATTTATCCTACATCTAAAAAAGAACCCCAAACACAAAAAAAACAGCAAATCTTTGACTGGGAAGACAACCCGACATATTAACACCAATCACAGTGGCATGCTAATTTTCTCCAGGGAACATAGGCACAATAGGTTTGTTATTATGCAAAGCTTTTCCTAGAGTTGATGGGAAATACAGAAGTGTTATTGTTATGGGAAAACAGTACATATATTGCTTACTGATTTGGGGGGCTTTTTTTTGGTGGGTGTTTTTTAATTTTTTAAATTTTTTTTTGGAGGGGAAGGAGTACTTTTTTATGCTAGTACCACATAATCTGTATATGAACAGGGAATTCTTTCACTGGGGACTAAGAGTGCAAACTCGTTCCTTTCCCTATTTCCTTCTGGTTAAAGAACTCTCTGATTTTCGGTGCTCTAGAATGAAGTCTCCCACAGCCCAGCCTTATGCTCTCAAATCTGGCTTTTGGTGTGGTGTGTAAGAACAGGCTGGGGTCAGCTCTCCCACAAAATTGTGCAGAGAAAGCCCAGAGAAGATTATTCAGGGTCACAACCTTATCTCCTTTAGATCTCCTTCATCCTCCTATGTAGTAGGAGCTATGGCTTGGACCAGAAACACCAAGGTATAGCTGTAACTTTAAAGGAGATTCCTATAGAATGTAAGAAAATGGTCCCAAAGGCAGCAGCATTGAGTAAATCTGACTCACTCAATCCAAAAAGCCACATTACACACAGAGGGCAAGCTGAGATGCTATTTTTCAGATGACTGTCAGATCATCACATTTTTTGGAACCTAGAGTTTTAGCAACTTGTCCTTTATTAGTCAGTAATAGTGATGCCCCCCAGCTGGTTGTTGGAGTTTGAATTTGTTCTAGTGAGAGAGATAAATCAGTTGTGAGACTTTTTTTTGTCTCTCAATGAGTTGCTGTCACTGAAAAGGCTGATAAATTATGATTTCTGTTGACAGTAGAAGATAACTAAAGTGCTAATCAGATCCCACATTCTGGGATCAATACAGTATTTCTCACTAGCCTATCTTGTACACCTCTGGGCATACTCAGCTTCCTGCTATCCAAGACATGAGTTGAACATAAAATAGCCAGTATCCCAGTGAATTAATGAAATACGGTTTCTGGCATGTTGCTTCCTCACTCAGTGAATGCTTCTGAAATGAACACTTCTTTCCATAATGCAAACTTTTGTAAAATAGGGCATCATACTTTTGCAGGTTTAATATAGCTAGAGATATATGATCACTGTAGTGATTTTGGACTATACAGGAGAGAAATACACTCACTGCAGCTAAAGGATTGCCAGCAGGTGTGTTCTTGCTCACTCAGAGGTCTTGTTAGGGTCCTGCAGCTCATCCCTCTGTCTACTTTAGCTTGTCCAACCTTTTTTTGCTTATGTCTCCTGCTCACTTTTCTCTTAATGCCTTCCCTGTCATTGCTAAATCATGAGTTTTAAGGTCCCCACATCCCTCTCTGTCAGTAGAAAGGTTTTTCTATGCTTTCCTTCTGGGTTGCATCTGCCCACTCTTGACACTGTGACCTTTAGCCAACTTTGATCTCTGCCTCCCCCTTCCCCTCTGCTTCTCTGATACAGCGCTCATTCTTTTGATCGTAGCAGTGTAGAAAAGCATGCCAAAGGGTGTGCATCCATGAAGGTTCTTCCTTATGTTCATGCTTAGGGAGGTAATATGCAAGTTGCCCTATGAATGACTACATGCCTGCCCGTGGAAGCTGGTACCCTTAGGGCTGGTGGGCTTCCCCTTCCTAGCTCTACTGCAGCTTGCAGTGTCTTTGCTCTTGATCATTAATTTGCCCTTTGCTTGTTAGACTCTCAAGCATAACAGAAGGATGCTTTGTGTGAACAAAAGTTAGAAGTTGGGGTACAGTAATAAAAATACTACTGAAACCATGCTGAGCACAGGAAATGGCAAAAGTTTATGCTGGTGAGAAATACTTGGTTCATGTCATTGAAACTGCTGTTTTGTCATTCCTTAATTTTGTTAGTTTTGTTAGATACATGCTAAAAGAAGGTGGCTGGTGTCTGCTTTGCCTCTCATTGAAGCTATCTGCTTTAAACTCTTTTAAAAAAGTTGTCCACTGGTTGCAGCTTTCAAAAGTCAAAGTGACCAGCTAAGGGAGGCCCTCTGTGCATGGGAGTGCACCACACTGACTCCCCTGGAGTCTGGAATACAAATCCAGGAGGTACATACTGGAGGGAAGCTGACTGCAGAACGCACATGAAGAAAACGCTGAGTAGCTTATTTTACATACAGATGCTTTTCCTTATGCTAGCAAAATTTCTTTGATACAGAGGAAATATACCTAATCTGTGATAATATAGTTCTGCCACATGACAGATTGCTGCTCACCAGACTGAGACATGCTTATTTTCCTTTCTTTTTAAGAGAAGAAAAGATCTAGCTTGCCAGTTGAATGCTTTCTGAATTATTATGTTTTTTGCATGTAAAGCAATAACACAGCAGCCAGGCTATAAGATAACATGTTCAGTGTGCCATAATCAGATAGGACCAAATGTATTCCTGGTACAACTCTATTAACTTTGATGGGCTTACAGGAGAGAAAAGTACAGACCATTGACATTAAGGTGGAAATTTTTCCTGGATAGAGAGCTACAATATCTCTATAGGTAATACTGATGTGATTGTTCCGTGTCTTGGAGGCACAGTCATTACAATTAATGGAGTGAGTCAACCTGATATACAGCATTTTCTTGTATGTCTTTGTTTCATTTAGTAGGCTCATACTACATTTTTTACGTGTACTATTTCTGTTCACGAGTAATAGCTGTGTTTTTCATGCTCTCACTGCTCAGTGTGCAGTCTCTGAACTGAGGAGTAGGAGTGTTTCTAAAGAAAAACCATTACTTGGGACAGTAGCTGCTGAGGAAATGGTACAGGTGGATATGATTTGCTGCTGACCAAGTCTCATTTGAACTGTTTGGCACACCTCTAAATTAACTGAACAGATGGATTTTTAATTAATTCTGTCATTTGATTTTCTGCATTCTTAATATATGTCAGGCGGTGTGTCAGGGAATATTAGCATCAATTTCAAGTGATACAACAATATTCGTAGAAAGAATAAGCTGATAATAATGATAACAAAACATAATTAGAGTACAAATTGGGAGGTCTGTAGCTTTATAAACATGGTAAACCTCAATTTATGGGACTTTAGAGATTTGTTTAAAATGAAAAATGTATAAACTTGCTGCAAGTCAATTAGTTCTGTGCAGACCTAGAGCAGGATTTTCTGGCTTCCAGTTAGTGGGATGGACCCTGCTCATATGAATTGGCTGAGAAGAGCTACTGAATTTATGTGGTTGATGTATCTGGTTCTACCTGCCCCAAAGAGCAGAAGCACTTGCCTAGGCACTGAAATGCCTTTTAACTTCAGAGACAGTGGTAAAAAATTTAGTTATTCTTTCCTTCTGACAAAAGTGATGTTTGTCCAAGTGCAAAATCCTTTCTTTGCGATTGGCATCCAGGCTAGTGGAACTACTTTCAAGGACAAGGCAGCAGCAGAATTGGGTCCAAGTATAGTAACGTGGCAGCAGTAGTTTCACTCCCCCGTAAAACGATAGGGATTTCTGAGCATAGATAAAGCAACACAATGTTATATACTTGTTTTATTAAGACAGTCTTTCAGAATACTAATGATGTTGTTTATATGATGGTAGTTAATGAGATGAAGTGCAATCTGCATAAAAACAAATTCCACTCAACTGTATAGAATTAGGATGCATCACTGTTCATATAGTTTAAGCTACAAAGATTGGGGTTTATGCATTTGCAATTTTCAATGGCAAGCTCTGGATAAGATACTCATTTTCTCCAGATTTATCTCTGCAGGGAATACCTTAGAATTATGGCAGGCACTACATCACAAGTAGCATCAACATCTAAGTTAAAGCAAATAGCTTTAATCATAGATTTTCAAAACATGTTTCTCTTTGGATCTGCAGAAAATGGCTAATATGTAAACAGGCCTAATCAGAGCAGTAACATTTCCAGCAAGAGGATCCTAGAGAAATTAAATAGGAGACACCTCAACAAGTGGATATAATGATGCTTGGTAGGATCCCCATCCCTTGACACTTTTGCAGCAATATTGCACAATGTGCAAGTAGTGGGAACTATTTTATTTAATATACAGCGTTTAGGAATACCTTATTTTGATGGCTTACAATTAACTGGTTAAAACCTACACAGAAAGGTGTTGTTTTCTTCCCAAGAATAAGGAAACTATGTAAGCCTGAATGACTTTATACATGTGCCAGTTATTACCTGTTATTCAGCCTTGGCCCACTTGCTGTCCTTTGAGCCAAATCTTCTCAGCATCTCGTGGAAACCAATTGCCAGCAACAAGGCTGTTCACAGAGCAGGCAATATGCTGCCTACAGAGGAAGTGCTGGTTAAAATCTCCCCAGTTCAGGTCTTTTCTGTGGCCTGATCATAAGGTTACTGACTCTTCTGTGGTGGAGAATTTTGGTTGATCCTCTTTGCTCTGGCCAGTGACAGCATCCTGAATATGCTGCAGCCAGCTCTGTTTTTGTGAGATGCGTCATTTCCAACAACGGCACTTTGTACATTTTGAAAAACTTACCCTTTGGAAATTTTCCAGTGAGATCTGAGGCTGAATAACCTTAGTTGCTACTTTATATTGTCAGAGGATGTGTCTGGCAGTCTTTGAACACTGAGCTAGCCCTGAATATTTCACACATGTTCAGGCCCTGATAGATGCGAGCCCTGTGCACAGGTTACCTTTACTTGGCTTAACAGTCCTAGGGAAGTCTCTTCAGGATCTGGACTACTTCACAGCTGATGCTTTAACCTGTAATGGCAATGCAGGATCTGGTCTTCATCAGCTTCGCTGCCCAAAGGGTTTGATGGATGGGTCTTTGCTTGCGTATAAGTGGGCTTGGGTGTCTCTGCTCTGTCTCCTCTGCATGGAGTACACTATGCCTCTGCAGCACTTTTTGATCTGCAGGGCATCCAGAGTCATCCTGAGAGGGCTCAAGACAGTCTGGCTTCCACCCGGTCAGATAAATGAATGTTGTTGTTTTAATGAGGTTTGGAATTTGTATGCGTTGAGAGGAGAGACAATGTTAGGGAGACTGTCTTTGGCTATAAGTATGACTAATGCTGAAAAGCAATGGTTGCAGTCATCACATTAAAGCAACAGGAAGGATCTCAGCTGCAGCCCTGCTATCGCCTTCGCCCAGCCTATTCTTGTACTGTGTTTGCCTTTGACAGTACAGAGATAACGATGATCTCATTGACAACATGCATTGTGATCTGATATTGTTATATAAAAGTCAGCTAATATTTATTTTTGCAGGAATAAAATGTTTGTGTATATAAGGACTACAAAGTGTCAAATAAAACGAGAATTGCCCCAAGGCACAACCCATGTTTGAGGTGTGGAACACCTGGCCATAGGGTGCGATGGACCCTAAAGTTTTCAAAGTTTGAAAGGGAATTGGGCATGTTACTTGATGAAACACTAATTAAGGTTATTAAATATTAAAGTCGCCGTCTTTGCTTTCGGAGGCCCTTAAAACAGGTATCCTCTGAGGTTGGGAGAGGATGCTGGGCCAGTGTTGCTATGTGCCTTGCTTAATTCTTCCTTGGGCATGAGCTGTTAGCATATGACTGGAGGGAGGTGCTAGGCTGCATAGACTGTTTATCTAATGCAGTATGGGTTTTCTTATGTTCTTATATCTTCTTATAGTGTCTGATTTCCAAAATAAAATTTCAGAGCAGAAAAACCTATTATGTAGTCAAAAGAAGGAAAAAAAAAAGAACAAACAAAAATCCCTATAAAAACATGCAGCCTCTGTCTCTTTAGAGACACACTCGCTGTTAGAGTGTGACAGTGAAAAGGCAACCAGATGTTGTGAAATGGAAGACAAAGGTAAAGACAACAGGTGCTGGTGTTGCATTCCTGCTTCTTCAAGTTTCTTACACAATCAAAAGTGTTTTCATCAGCCTCCTAGCCAGGACCCTTCCTATAAATAGCAGACCTTAAATTGTGACTAGCAGGCTGTGGAGGTAGCAGCCAGACAGACTCATCACCTTAAGTAAAGAAAGAGCACATTGCTGAGAAGACCTGTACCATGTTATCCATGTAACATAAAAGCAGATTCTGAATAACTGTGGTGTGCTAAGCTAACATCATGGGTTTTCTGTAATTGTCTGAGGCTAGAGTGAAAGGAAAGGATATTTCAAAACTTTTTGTAACAGTGGGGAGGAAGATCCCTATGGGACGATAAATACTGGATGAAGGAAATGTGGGTTCATCAATACAATTCTGAATAAACAGTTTTCTTCATTCTGCAGCTGTTCTTTAGCTGTATTATTTGTTGTTTGTAACAACTGCCAGGTACTCTTGAAAATGTTCATGAGTTCTGGATGATTCATGATTCCCTGGTCTAGGGTATTTTTCATCAAACAGTTCTTACCAGAAGTGTGCTGTTTGTTATTCATTCAGTATTTGCTATTTATTGTTTTGTCATCTTTTGTTTAAAAAGCTTCATATATTTATGAATCACAATCATAAAGCAGGAACCACAAATATCTGGTATCTTAAAACTAGTTATGAACCATGAAGAGCAGGCAGACAAAATTGAACAGTTTGCTGGTATCAAAAATGGTATGTCCAAAGAAGGTGAATACCTTCTGTTGTGGTTTAAGGATGCACAGTCTGAGTGGGGGGGTGGGTGGTAACCCCAGGACCTTGAGGGGTCAGAGGGTGGCTGTTATTCCCTCCCCTTCCTTGCCATACTCCATGTAACAAGGAGACCAAAAAGTTGGGGTGAGGGCTTTTCCTTCCTGAGCTCTGGAAGCTGCGAGGGGCTCTCAGCGGGGCTCCACGTGCACTGCACATCCATCACCACCCGAGAGTGGGTTTGGTTTAGACTTCTGTATCCTTCTGCCCTTAACATTCCTTTTTCTGTTTTTCTCGTACTATTCATTAAATTTCTTATAGTCTTAACTTCCAGTTAAGCGTCAGGATTTTTCTTTTTCCTTATTTCCCTTTTTACCCTCCCCTGGTAGGAAGGGAGGGAGGGGCAAGGGGGCTAATCCCGTGTTCCATGTGACCTTGCCCTGAGCCTCAAATGGAGACACCTTCCATTAAGGAATATGGTGATAGAAATGAGTACTCACTTATTAACAGTTTGAAGGAAAAAAATAATAAAATATTTTCCCAGATAATATACATTGACCCAGTTTTATTTAAATACTCCTTATGGAACAAGTCTTTTGTTAGTTGTCCTGGAAGATGGTGTTCATGAAAACAAAGGCAGGTAGCATGGGGAATAAACAAGAGGAATTGGAGATGTGCACGTGTTTGCAGGGCTGTGGTCTTACTGGTGTCATGGAGATGTGGTGGGATGGCTTCTATGACTGGAGTGTTGGAATAGAAGGACAGGCAGGGAAGATGAGGAGGGTGCATTGCCCTCTGTCAGTGACCAGCTGGAGTGCATGGAGCTCCACCTGAGAATGGATGAGGAGTGGGCTGAGAGTTTATGGGTCAGAATTAAATAGAGGGCAGCGACAGGTGACATTTTGGTGGGGGTCTGCTACAGGCCATCTGACAAGAAAGACCAAGTGGATGAGGCCCTCTATAGACAGATAGGAACAGCCTCATGTTAACAAGCCCTGGTCTTCATAGGGGACTTTAACCATCCCAACATCTGTTGGATGGACAATAGAGCAGGGTAGAAGCAATCTAGGAGGTTCTTGGAATGGGCTGATGATAACTTCTCTAAGTGATAGAAGAGCCAGTGAAGAATGATGCTTTGCTGGACCTTGTTCTCACCACCAAGGAGGTGGCTTGTGGAGAATATGAAGCTCAAGGGCAGCCTTCGCTGCAGTAACCATGGAATGGTGGAGTTCAAGATCCTTGGGACAGGGAGGAGTGTGCACAGCAAGCTCTCTAGCTTGCACTTCAGGAGAGCAGACTTTGGCCTCTTCAGGGATCTTCTCTGTAAAGTAGCATGGGATGAAGCCCTGGAGGGCAGAGGGGCCCAAGAAGATTGGTTAATACTCAAGGATCACCTCCTTCAGACTCAGGAGCAATGCATCCCAACAAAGGATGTCAGGCAAAAACACCAGGAGGCTGGGATGGATGAAGAGCTCCTGGACAAACTCAAACACAAAAGGGAAGCCTACAAAAGGTGGAAGCAAGGACAGGAATATGGAGGCATTGTCCAAGCAGACAGGGATCAGATTAGGAAAGCCTGATAGAATTAAATCTGGCCAGGGACTTCAAGGGCAACAAGAAAAACTACAGGTATATCAGTGATAAAAGGAAGACTTGGGAACATGTGGGCCCTCACTGGAAGGAAACCGGAGACCTGGTTACCTGTGATATGGAGAAGGCTGAAGTACTCAGTGACATTTTTTCCCCTCAGTCTACACTGGCCAGTGCTCCAGACATACCACCCAAGTCACAGAAGACAAAGACAGAGACTGTGAGAATGAAGAACTGCCCACTATAGGAGATCAGATCTGAGACCATCTTAAGGAGCTTGAAGGTGCATAAGCCTGTGGGACCTCATGAGATGCATCTGTGGGTCTTCAAGGAACTGGTAGATGATGTGTCTAAGCAACTATCCACCATATTTGAGAATTCACGGCAGTCCAGTGATGTTCCATAACCACCATTTTTAAAAAGGGAAAAAAGGAGCTACCTTAACGAGGCACCACTGTGTTTAGCTCTGGGACCCCCAAAAGAAGGAGGACATGGACCTGTTTGTGTCCCAAGGAGGACCATGAAGATGATTGGGGGCTGGAGCACCTCCTCTGTGAGGACAGGCTGAGAGGGTGGTGGTGTTCTTTTCAGAGAAGAGAAGGCTCTAGGGAGACCTAATAGCAGCCTTACAGTACTTAAAGGGGCCTGCTCAGAAAGATGGGAAGGGACTTTTACAAGGGCTGGTAGTGATAAGAAAACGGGTAATGGCTTGAAACTGAGAGAGGGTAGATTTAGATTAGATGTAAGGATGAAGCTCTTCACTGTGAGGGTGGTGACACACTGGAACAGGTTGCCCAGAGAAGTTTTGGATGCCTCCTCCCTGGAAGTATTTAAGGCCAGGCTGGATGGGACTTTAAGCAACCTGATCTAGTGGATGATGTCTCTGCCCATGGCAAGTGGGTTGGAAATAGATCTTTAAGTTCCCTTCCAACCCAAACCATTTTATGATTAAAATAAAACAAGCTTTATAGTTGAACATATTGCTCTTCATGGTGTAGGTTCAAGCAGAAATGGATGAGACTCCATCAGTCTGAGAACTTCTTGTTACAAGGATGAAGCACAAATACTAGGTGGATTTTTGTTTTGCTTTGCTTTTAATTATGAGCCATGTTACATAGCTGAAAGTGGACAGGAGATGAAAAGCTTGAAGCTAAAAATGATTTATAGATAAGCTCTCTACATGTATTCTGCTTTGCAAATGCAAATTTTATCTGCAACATCCCTTGTGATTCCCTTAAAATCTTACTTTATCTTATTAGCTCTGGCCCGAACTGTGGGAACAAGGAAAAGGGGGAAACAGTGTTATATTTTGTACAAAGTTTATTAGGGCCACGCTTAAGGCTTTTATGTAGAGAACACTACAAAAAGCTGGCATACAGCACATCATACCTAGAACCCCAGCATATTCACCACACAGTCTCAGTGCCTCCTTGATGTGCCCATACCATGTACTATTTCAGTAACCTCCCATGTGCCTTCCAATATTAGATTCTACCCTTTGCAGATGGACTGTTATTTTCTTTTATGTTTCTTCCTACTCTATAGTCACAGTGACAGGATTTTGGTTCCTTATCCAGAGCACCAAAATGCAATATAAATAACACTCTGCCACAGCTGTGTTTTTCCCCCCCTTTCCCTTCTGGCCCTACAAACTAGCATGTAGCAGGATCTCCTCACTTTCTTGAAACAGGATCAGCTTCAGAAAACCCTGAAAGTGAAGCATTGTAACAGGGTATGTCTGAGACTATCACTAGAGAGATACACAAGTGAAGTCACAGTCAAAGTAATGCAGTGCCAGATTTTGAAAATACTGCCCAATGATTTAAAATAACAAAAGCAATCTAAGTTCTACCTCTAGCAAGTCAGGAGAGAGAAGTGACCTCAGATTCTGATGCCTGACATTCCTCTCTGCTGCACAGTACCAAGCTGATGATGAAGTACCAAGGATAACTAAAACAGCTTATGAAAACCTGATCTTTCAGCCCTGTGATTAATCATCTCTCTACTTCCATGCACAACCAGTTAGCAGCACTGTGGGAGGTGCTGGTAAGCATCTTTTGTCTTTTTTTTTTTTTTTCTCCTTTCTTTCTTTGGTGATGAATGCTACAAAATTCTTTGAGTGTATTTCTGCTATGTAAGAAAAATGTAATGAGAAATTAAATCTTTCCTCCAGGGAAGAATCAGTCTTTCTGTTTCCTCTATTACATCTTCCATTTAGAGACAACCTTTGTGGTCTAGTAGGAAATAAGGCTGCCTGTCACTCTGGGAGCCTGCCCTTCAGAAAGGACATAATGTTTTACAGATGTGTGCTCTAGCTTAGTTCTGCTGTGACAAAGTGCTGAAGCAGAGGTGCTGGTCAACAGGCACTGGAAACAAATCTAGCTGCAACACATCTCCAAATTTAGAGATTTGTGTGTAGTGAAGAAGATTCAGCTAGTACCACTGCCTCTCTACTGATAGGACACTCAGCCTTAAAGACTTAACTGCTAGGATCCCAAAGATGGCAGGGATGCAAGAAGTTTGTGGAAGGAGTAGTAGTAGAAAAGCATAGTACTTAGCACTGTGATACACTAGCAGAGTAAGATAATACTTCTGAGGAGCTGTCTATTCAAGTGGGATCTCCTAGGTGTCAACAGTCTGACTCAGCAAGGATGCAGGAGGGTGAAGGGGGACGTGAATAGGTCAAGTATTCCTAAGACCTGCCAGACCAAGCAATGGTTGGTCAACAGGGATTTTTTTTAAATATGCTTTTGTCTGTTTGAGCAATTTTTTTCCCTTCTCCACAGACAGAAATGTGGCAGCAGTGTCAAAAATGGAAGCCCTGAATCAGAGTGGACAACACCAAGTATCTATCATTCTCTTCGTGTAGGGAACACAGACACACTTGGAAATAACAGTAGGAAACTAAACACAGTATTAAGTACAAGTCTTTTAGAGAAAGTGATCTTCAGTATGTACAGCAGAATAACATTTAAGAGAGTTCAATTTGAAGAATTATATAGGAAAACACAACTTGAAAAATATTACACTATCCACCCAGAATTATTATAATATTACCTTTGTTGCTTAAAGCTCTTACAGGTAAGGTCAGTATAACTGTATAAAGGAAAAAAAATAAAATCTACAGACATGTTTTGTCATGCTAACTGAGGTGATAGGATATTTTATGTATGTGTGTACAGAGCCACATTCAAACTGAGGTAAAATAATTTACAGGAAACTAAAAGGCATATTGATCTTGTATATTTTAATTATTGTTTTACTGGTGCACATTGGCAATAATGTCTTAATAATTTAATAAGTCTCAATTCAGTAGTTCAGTCTTAAATCTTGGGCAGCTGGTGGAGTTTTTAATAAAATTCAGCAATTTAGTCAATATATGAGAACTGAGATAAGCAAATTAACATCTACCAGAGATCGGATATAAAATTAGAGACGGTTTAATTTTTGATGGGCCATGACCTCAGCATCTAGGGATTGTCATTTCTCTGCGAAATTAGATGAACAGATAATGAGGCAATTACCTTGTGAACTTTGAAATGATAAACAAACAGTAATGCTGCAGGACAGGCAAAGTAAGTTATTTCCAGCATCTGGAGAACCTGATGCAATTTATCTTTACATGCCATGTAAGAGCTTTAAATCTGCATCTATTAGTATAAATAAAGGCAACTAAACCCAAGTATGTTGTTTAGTTTGTTGTTTTCTTTTTCTCCCACAGGCATGCACATTTCTTAGTGACACAAATATGAACAAATAAATATAATAGATTACCAGTCACAAGTCAACCAAGCCATCTTATGATTTATGTATTGAATTCAGGTGGCCAAGTAATTAACTTTATCATATTTATCCCAGTGATATCTAAGATAAGGTACACCTTGTGTTTTCCTTAGCCTTCAATGAAATGACTGCTTTTCTTGAGCAGGAAATTAAGACCATCAGAAAGATCCAAATGCCTTTCCACAGTGGCTTTGTAAATATGAAGTTTGTCTCCCTTTTTTTTTACCTTAGGCACAAATGCATGGTCAGCAGATTAAGTCTGATCTTCTCTTGATGAAATCTAAAGCTTGAGAACGATGCTCTCGTAAAGCTCTGGATGACAGGACAACTGGTGTAGCCTGTTGCTCCACCCTGGAGGGCAAGAAAAAGATGTTTAGCAAAGGACAGGATAGGCAAGGAAACTGCATTTTTCCTGTGGTGATTTGAGTAATAGAGACTTCATGGACTTCTCCCTCTGTGCAGCAGATGATGTTGATTGACACATTGCTGCCAGTTTTAGACACAATTTTATTGCAAGCAGAAGATGATATTGTTTGTCTCTGCAGGCATGTGTGCATTTTCTCTGACTATTTAGAAGTTCCCTACTGTAGGTGCCTGTTTATATAATCTTCTTTAGCACATTATACATGTACTTAATGAAGTGTGATCTTTCAGTAGGTGCTTACAAAAACTATTCCTCCAGACAAGCAGTAACACATTTGGGTGATCGCAATGATATTTGCTGTCTGGTTCACTCAGTTGTTGAAAAGGTGGAAAGAACTGCTTTATTAAAGAGGTAAAATATAGCGTTATATAAAACCAGACTATATTATGCCATTTTAAAATACCAGGAGACCAGTGACAGCAGGCTATTTCTTTGATTGGGAAAGGTAAGCAGGGTAGGCAGGATAGGGACAGCACTGTAAGTAGAGGAAAAACTTTTATTTGCTTCTTCAAAAACTTATTCTTACATATTATGAGCAAAACAAAACTGAAACTCAAAACACAGGCAGACCAAATCAGAATCTCTTTCGCTGGACCCCTTCAGACTTCTGAGGGGGAAGGATCTGAAACTTAATTCTGATTTTTCTCTAAGAACACCACAGATGAGGAGAGACAGCAAATTCAGAATCTGAGAGGTTAATTAGGGTGTTTGCTCATTGTGCCCAACTTAGTCTCTTGGTCTCAGTAGATTGGATACAGATAGCAGAATAAAGTAGTACAGGGGTGAATTGGGCCCACAGTTTCTATACCTGGTTTAGAATCTAAGATTATGCAGAGGTGTAAATCAGGAATAATTCCTCACAAGCACAGCTGTAAGAATCCATGGATTCAAGTATTATAGACAAAAATCAGAATTATTTTTTTCCTGTGCTTCCACTTCATCAGAGAAGCCTTCACATTTCCATGCTTCTTCTATTTGACTTCTCCAGTCAGGAAGGAATTGAAGGCCAAGTTTACTTCAGGCACGTCTTTACCTTCAGGGTGGCTTTGCTGAACAGAAGCCCTGGTCACTGGAATCACATCAGGAAAAGCCAAAGATCTATGGAACTTTGGATCAGGTTTCAAACCTGCTTTTGCAGCAGATTTTAAACCCTGGCTTGAGTATGGCCGCGCTGGGAGTATCAGCGATATCAGCTGTTGAGTTTCCCCCAAACCTTCAGCTTCTTGAGTAAAAGGAATAAATCTTTTGCCTATCCACCACAAAGCATCAGGAAAAGATGGAAAACCTGCTTCCCCAGAATGCAGACAAACTGTGCTGAGGTCATGGCAGAGGCTCTGCCTGCACTAGTTGTGCCCAGCAGAGGCAGGTGCAACATTTGGTGAACTTGCTAAAGCCCCTATGGAGAAACACCAAGTGGGATGGGGGCAGAATTTGATGCCTTTGAAATACAAAGATAAGACTGTTCTCAGGTGTCAACCTATTCTTTAGGCTTTTCTGCAGACCTGTTATCCCTCAGCTTTCAGTTAGGAACTGCACTTCCCATCACCTCCCAGACTGTTAGGACCTATACACGGTATTTTTTGAAATGCTCTTATGCTGTTTTACAGACAATGCCTAGAGTAGCTGAACATAAAATGAAAAAGGTCTTGCTAGTGTTACTAGAACTTACTCAACAATAATAAAAAGTCAGCAAATTCTAATACTGCCTTGCACCACCTTTTGTACTTGCTATTTTTTAAAGGCTAGATGCCTCACTCAGTGAAGAGAATGGAAAATAAAATCCACTTACTTAGTTTTCCAGTTATTTTACATTTAGTTTTCATACTGTTATGGTACTGAACTCTCTGGATTGCAAACATTGTGAAGAGTCATTTTGATACAAATGCACCAATCCCTATTAATTTTCTGGAGCTCATTTTTGGTACTGCTAGATCTTGTAAACTCTTTAAAAGAGACTTGGAGAGTAAACCCACAGCACCACCTTACTCGAAACTATATGATAAGTATACTGCTAAGGAGCTAAAAATATACAGCAGTTTAGGATACTCAACAATATTAACCTTTCCCTAGAGAGATGTTTCAGTCTGTTCCATCTGCCTGTATCCATTTTTATCATACTTATCCCTGTTTTAAAATTAAATTTGGCTCTTGTATTCAGGTTTCTTTTTATTCCCACCCCTAAATATTTTATACATTCGGTTTCCTATGCAGATTTCTCATTTATGTGAAGAGCCTTGTGTTACCCTTTAGTTATGGGCAACATCTTGGATTTACCCTGTGACTTCATACATTCAGGCTACAGTAGAGTGTCACTATTTGTTTCAGAGTTTTAAAAGTAGCTACCTTCTGTTCAATGACAAAGTGTAATCCATGTATATGGGAACTTTGCTACATAATCTTGACATCCAACTGTGTTTCCATCAGCATTAAAATCCTCCTTTTATGGTTCCATTCTGGGTTTATGAGCACACAGATGATAATGATGCTAAAAAAATAAGCACTACCCTAGTAAATGTTGCTTACCCAACAAGCATCTGTATGATAGAGAATCATTTATTTAATTGATGGGAGAAAAAAAACAACAACTTGCTTCAGCACTTTTCACAAAGCCAGATTTTGTTTGATCTCCAGCCAGACTGGGTTAAATAACTCTCAGCAGAACCTAGTCTTTGGTACACAACTCCTGGTGCTCATCCTGTGCTGCTTCCTTCTTGACATCACCTTCATTTCTTGACTTTCTTAACCCTGTTTTGCTGAATATGATTCAATAATGGAATAATACATAATATACTAGAATCTCAAACATTTCACAATGGATAGCTTAGGGTGTGAATTTACTGTGGAGACAAAAGGAATCCTGTCACTTAGCTGAGCAGAAGAGGAGGCTTAGTCCACTGGCCATGGATTTTATCTTTTCATTTGAGAGAGAACCTTTTTTGCTCTCTGAAGTCTTCCAATGGATCTGCAGATGATGCAAATGAATGTAGCTCTAACAGTGTCGAGCTACGCCTGCTTATCTCAGCTGAGAATCTACCCCAGCACTTCATGAGCCGGTTATCTTCACCCATTTTTTTTTATTTTTTTTTTTTCTTGCCTGGGTCGTTTTATAATCAGTGGTGAAAGTACAACAAAGGAAGAGAGGAGAAGCCGTACTCTTCTTGAGGTACCAACCAAGACGAGAGGAATCCCTAGGGAAGCTACAAAGGAGGGAGGGCAAGTGGTTAGCAGGGAGGTTGAATTTTCCTTTTCACTTCTGGCTTGGTAGATGTAAATATGGTCTTTTCAAAGGAATTTGTCTATCTTATGCAGTAGGTTGTAGACTATGTCAAAGTTCATAGGCAGAGTAATTGACAAGTGCACCCTGAGACTACTTGTGTCCATGGCATTCAAGCATGCAGTGCTTGAGATACTGCAGCAATGCCTTGCATTTAAAAGGAGGGGGTTAGGGAGAGGGCACAGTGCAGTTACCATGGGAGTCAGGCTTGGATAGTGGTGAATTACTTTCAGACAGAACAGGCAAGATGGTCAAGCTGTTTCATCTTCTTGGCAGCCCTGTCTTCAAGGAAGGTAAAAACTCCAGCAATAGTGGAGACGTACCCTTTTGTCAGCCAACTCCTTACCCGCCTAAAGAGACTACATAGGTCTACAGCCACAATATCTGTTAAGCTTAGTGGCCTATTTCAGTCAAACTTATTGGAGTATAGTTGTCTCAAAGATTTAGTATCTACAAACTTCAAAGAAGGGGTGGCCAGGCAGAGGGCTTTACTGTTGTCTCTTGTAAAGGAAAAACTGAAATATACTCTCTTCTGTATTGCAGCTGTATAGATTTATATGTGCCACTCCATAGGAGAGTGATTAGTCACAAGAAAAACTCATGCTAAATTTTGCACATATAGGTGCTTAATATTCTCATCCTGGGAACAAGGTGTGTAGGAGACTGGCCATCTTCATTGCTTGATGAATTACTTTGTTTCCTGCTTGACTGAAGGTGGAAGATTTTGCCTTCACTGCCTCTTTACAGTGTTGGCCCCTCTGATTAGCAACAGCATGCTCTCATATTCAGCTGGATGTAGTAAATGCAACCTCTAGTTAAAGAAACTGGGGAAAGCAATCTCTGGAACAGGACACCACTTTCACTACCTGGTATAAGGCCTTTATGAGGGGAGCAGTGCAAGCAGAGGAAAGGAAACCCATGACTTTGTGAGATGTGAAGGGGCTGCATTATGCCTATATAGAGGAGATACAAATCTGCTTGGGAACAAGATGTGTTTTCTCACAGGTGGGATGAATACACCAAAGAGCAGGTATACATTTTACTCTTTGTGCCCAAAGTCTGCATTTCCTCAAGACATCTGCCCCCACAGTACCACAGGGGCTGAAAGCTGTTTTGTGCTGTTCCCAGATGGGCTTTGATAGACCACTTTTCCTGGTGACTCAGTTCGTTAGTTTGGTTGGTTTGTGGTGTTTATTTTTCCTAATGAGGTAGGCATTTTCCCACCTGGAATGAAACCGGAATAATCCTGTGGTGAGCTGGTGTGCAGTATTGAAAGGAGGAAAAAAACCTCACAGATGCCAGGAGCATGTCTGTATATGCAAATTGAACATTACTCTGATTACAAGATAAGGAACAGAAGAAAAGCTACTTGTTTTTTAAATCTATAATATTGATTGAATGATCATAATTATAGGTTGGTGCTGCAGCAACTGAGGCTCCACTAAGTGTTGTAATTGCAGATAAAGGAATACAGCAGGCATTTGAAATACTGTCCTAACAAGTTACTAATACTACAGCAGCTGGTCTTTATTACTTCAAACATTTTTATTTTATATAGCTAAAAATAAAACAAGAAACAATAGAATAAACAACTGATTAAAATAACTTTATCATATGCATACCAGGCTTAGCAGAAGGTAGTTGCAGAACTGAAATAACACTGGATCAGATATTCCCCTCTGCTTCTGCATGTCAACAGCGTAAGCTCCCTGCCAGGCTCTGAAGTTCCCCACCCAGAGCAGACACTGAACATCATCAGACACTGTGGCACCACTTGACACGTGCTATAGTGGACTGAGGGATGTTCTGGAGGGCAAAAGAACATTTTGAATGTAATTCTTTGACTTTTTTGTTCCCTGAAAACAGGGTAAGCTATTATTTAGACGTTTTTAAGGGAAAAAACTAATTCTACTTCCCATGTGAGCAAGTGGAATTAAAAAAAAAAAGAAGAAAAAAAGGCACACTTGGAGTCCCCTCTTTCCCTTTTCAGGATACCTTTAACACAAAAGAAAAAAACAGGACATGGTAAGTGCTCAGACTTTCTGTAATTGGAGACCTCTACCAGCTGAGATGGTCTGGTTCTATATCTGACACTTTTTCATTAAAATTACCTTTATTTCAGTGGAAAGAGTCCTCTAAATTCCTCATGAGAATGTTAACTGATTCATACTTTAAGTTACCTAATGAAAGAGAGGCATTTCCAGTTTAAGCACAGTGAACTAGATTTTGTTTTTTACCTTGTGGTTTGGAGAACTGTTTGGTAAAAACTTGCAGAATACAGGGGAGAAGCTGCTTTGCACCTCACATGTGGCTGATATGACATAAGGCTGCCAGTTTCTCTAACCTCAAAGGAGTGAGGTCAGCTCTCAAAACAGGAAGAAAAAGGAGTATTGGCATTGCTTGCAGTGTATATTTTGACTCCTAATTAGACATATATGGAAAGAACCTATAAATGACTACAGGAATAAAAAATTCAATTATGATAAGCTCTTATATTTCCTAATAATTCTTAATTATGTATTGCTATGCATAGATTTAAAGTTGCCTTCTTCATGATGGCATATATAGCATCAGCTTGAAATTTTGAAGCAGAATGAAGCAGGATATGATTTCCAAGTGTGAGGATAACTTTCAAATTGAAAGGCATCCTTGTCCCATATTGGTAGCAAAAGTCAATGTCTAAAATCTCCGTCCACCAAGATTATTTTGAGATGGATCAACTGAAACATCTATGCTAAATTCAATCCCTTCTTTTGATGTCAGCCCTATATGAAATAAAGAAAAACTTCAAAAAGTTATTCATTTATATATTGAAGTGAAAATTTCTCTTTAATTAATCTCCTTTTTCTTTCCTAACATGGAAATGTGTTACCTATGCAAGTGTCCAAAAAACTACACTTGAGAAGTTTGGAGCTTTTAAAGAAGCAGTTCTTCTCAAGAACATTTTTCATGACCAATGAGAATCCCTCAGGGGATGTGAAAATTAAAGCTACCCAGAACGGAAGATGCTCTCACATTCTATTTTAACATGAGTGTTTCTAAAGTCGTCTTTATTGTGACATTTAAATGATACAAATGTAGAAACTTTTATGTACTCTTGCTGGAGGTGGAAATAGAGGCTGTCTACATTAAGGACTCTCTACTACCCTAGATCTATGATGAACAGTCCTGTTAAAATCAGCAAGATTCCACTAAATCTAGAGTGTATTAATGAGGGTGGTAGGAACAGATGCACAGTTGTTTTGCTGACTGTGAGATTTTTGGGATTGCTTTGAAGCACTCCATTAGTGTTGCCTCACATACTTCCAAAGTAGATTGGTGTTAGTGTTGTAAAAATTAGATCAGTCTTAAGAGAAAAAAGAAGAGGTGTCCGTATGACAGTTCTTTCAACTGGAAAAGAAAGAGGACAACTGGGTTAAGCCAGATCTGTGTCCTTGCTAAGAGATGCAGACAGACCACCAGCAACTGGTAACACAGTTGCAAAACTGCTGATTGTTAGGGACTTCTGGAAGTTGTGTACTTCAACCACTGCCAAAGCACTGTCTACTTCAACCGCTTAAAAGCATGTGTCTCCAAAACTGGAGGAGATTTTAGCAGTGATTTTATGTAGCCAAGTAAGAAAACCCTATAAAAATTGCCATCATCTCTAAAAATAACTTGCTCCAGTGCTGCTTTACTTGTCTAGTTGTGCCATTTCAACCTCTCAAGCTGCAGGTTTTGGCCATTTTCCCTTATTTTATACTATCTGAGAAGAGGTTGGTTCCCTTGTCTTTTAACTCTTTCATGCAGTTGTAGGCTATTGGCAAATTGCCCCTTAGTTTTCATCAGACCAAGTCCAGCACACAGCTTTTGAGGAGCAACTCTAGGACCCAGCCATCTTGACAGCAACCTCCTGGACCCTCTCCAGTTTCTCAACATCTTTCTTGAAAATAGGCTGAAAACAAGACACAATATTCCAACTGCTGTCTCAACAGCAGTGAGAGCAAACCTTCATCTCATGTAATCTCTGCACCAGTTTCCTGCCTTGACAATGACAGTACAGAGTTGGCTTTTGTTGGACTTAAGTGTTCACTGTGGTCCCCAGGTCATTTTTATCAGGACTGCTCCTCAGCCAGTTGTCTTTCATGGGTGCTGAAAAATGGGAGCACCTCATCCCAAGTGCAATTCTTTGTGCTTTTTCCTAAGCTTCTTGAGGCTCCTGTTGGGTCAGTCTCCTAGTTTCTCAAGGTGTTTCTGGATTGAACATCCTTATAGTTCTGCTGAGGGTATGTTCTCTTGCTATCAAATCTGCTGATGAAGTTACTGAACAAAACAGGTCCTACTACTTACCTGTCACATACTCTTCTTCTTAACCATTAAACTGTTGATTATTTTTTTTCCCTCCTTTGTACTTGTTGTGGTGCTTCCAGTTTACAATCTAGGGTTGGTATCAGAGTCAGTTAAAATGCTGCCTGTGTATTGTCTTTGTATGTAGTACAATAGCGATGTGTCAATAGTATCAGATGTGTTAAATCACACAATATTCAAAGCTGAACACTAACTGCAGTGGGTCTGAATGCAGGAGAATATCATTCAGTTCCACTGTTTTCCTAGGGTTTTTTATCCTATGTTAGGACAATTATATCTGAAATAGCATTGATTAAAATTACTCTCGTTGAGCTTCCTCAGTATGCTTGTTTTCAGACACCTGTCCAGATGTTTCCCAGGACTGCTGTGATGAGACTGGCAATGAAATGAAGCATGTACTACTGATTTTAAATAACACGAAGAGGCAAGGAGAGTTAGCAAGCAGAAGAGGTCTTCTAGAGATAAGAAATGCAGATTATCTTCTGTTGTACTTCTGCCAGGATGTTGAACTGGTCTATCCTTCTTTAATCTAATGTTCTTGTGCCAGCTTTCAAATTTTTTTAGCAAGTAGTATGCTGATGCCACATTTAACATCATTCTTTTTTCCAGTGACACACAGAGGTCTCTAAAGCTAATGGCCTTAAATTTTTCCTCATATTGACTATGCTTTTCAAAAAAGGTAACTATGAACTCCAGAAATACTTCTGTTTGCAGTATTTAGTATCAACGCAAACACTGTTCAGAGAAACTGCATATTCTCATTTCCACTTCTTTCTGTACTTCTACGTGTCCCTAAAAAATTGAAATCTATTAGTGTAAGAGTAAGTTTCATGAGCCTAAAGATAATAATTTAGACGTCCAAAAAACCAAACGACAACAACAAAAAACCCACAAACAAACAAAACAAAAACACAAAAAAAACCACCACACTTTTAGTGGGATAGAGTTATTTCTCCTTAAGTATAGTGCTTTTCTGAAATGAACCTACGTTAAAGTGGGGGCTTTTCTCACCATATCTCTTGCAGAGCACTTTCAGACTCCCATCTGTTAATCTGAGTGACATAAATACACTTTTACTGTACTCTATTCCTGTTAGCCCTGAGGAGGTACCACTGCCGAGAGACGCTTTGGTTTCTTTCTTGTACTTTATCAACAGAATTGTTTTTGAAGAACCATTCATGGAACTTACCAAAGGCAAAAGAGAGGGTAACTGTCACAGAAAGCACAATCAGAAACCTTGAGGCTATGCAGAAATAGTTTTGGATGAGATTTGGCAAAAAACGGTTATGATTAATGAATATTCTTGAAAAAGATCCCAGCAGGATTGTGAAGAATTGAATAAGGAAAGGAACAAGGAGAGATTATTTGCAAACCAAACAAGTCTGCAATGAATTTGTGGAGATATACTAAACAGACCTAGTCAAAGAACAGAATGTCCATTCTTTAGGAAATGGCAGGATTAATCAAAATTTAATTTCTTCCCAGATCAGGACGAGAAATTTAAACAATGTAATCCTTAGTGAAAATGTCGTCTTGTGAGTAAATGTGTGCTTAACTTTTGTATGTGATTAAAAACACACCATTCCAACTGTATCAAGATGCTGTGATAACTTTTCGTCAGCATTTTGTAATACTACCGAATGACACACATCTAAATTTCATTGCCTTGGCATCTTTCAGTAGAAAACTACTTCCCTGAAAGTTGTTTAATCATCTTACGGACAAAATAATGCACTATAAATGTTTTCAGTTTCTTTACCTCCTTTTCTGCATAGTGTGTGCTTGTCTCATCAAAATTGGGATACTTGTTCTCGTACTGGTACTCTCTTTGTCTTTCCCTACCCAACTCACCTTAGCATTCTTCTCTGCCTCACAAGTGATTCAAAGGAGATGAGGTAATATTAGGCTTCTGGAGTTAAACTTTCTAAGAGCAGGCATTTAGTAAAAATGCATCAATGATTTCTTTTAAGGACACTTGTAGACCTGAACTATTCCTAGAGGAAGTAAGTCTCTACTACTTTGCTGTTAAGTGACTTTCTATTTTAACATAAAGCTGGCCCTCAACAATAGAGATCCAAAGAAGAATTTGGGTGCTGCAGGTCTGTTCTGTTAGAGAGCCGAATGCACTGCAGATGCATGCTGCCAGCACTGTTAAGAGTTTATGATAAAAAAAGTCAATCCTTCAGCTCCTGAAGGCTCAGAAAAACACCGAGCTTGGAGGCTGCATGTGTACTTCACCAGAATCAAACCAAGAAATAATTTGCAAAAGGAAAGACTTCATTCTTACACCAAGGAGAAAGGACTACTGGTTTTAAACTTGCCACAACAATTCACGTTCCTAAATATGGTAAAAGAGCTCACTTTCTTCAACCCAGGCTTTGTGACTGCTTCACTGGCAAGGGCTCATTCATATTAACATTTCTGCTGATGTTCCTGATGCCGAGCTCAAGGAGACATCTGGCTTAATTTGGAAATCTCTTCTGCCACAGGTTTCCTGGAATCATAAATATTAATGGAGTCAATATTTTATATTATCTTCTATCCAAAAAAGTTTCCAAAATATACTTGTTACAGGGCAGCATCTAAAGTGAGTTGAAAGACAAATGTGCTAGATGGGATAATAATGGAGGCAGCATCAAAGATGATATTTTCTAAGGATTCTGATTGTTCATGGCTGTTTTTTCACAAGTAATAAGATTAAAGGTCTTGCCTATAGTATTTAAGTGACACTATGCTATGTAGAGACTTTACCTGAATAGTATCTCGTCAGTATTCAACACTACTTTGTGTTTATGATGTTTTCATTAGAAAATGATGTTTTGGAGATCAGGACACTTCTTTAAATATAGAAATCTTTCCTATTAAATTTAGAACTTGATATTACTGTGCGCATTTTGGAAAATAACAGTAATACCTGATTATATTCTATTAAGCTAGAGATGATCTGTTCTTTAGTTTTTAACCATGAGGTTACTGGCGATTGGAAAGGCTGTTGTAGGTTGCCTGTAACTGGAAGTTGCCATATCAAGATTGTGTGAGGTTTTCTTTTTCCCCAAATAGATGCTCTTTAACACAGAAAAGAAATTAATTCAGAGGATTCCTCTGGCCTGCAGTTCACAGTGTGCCTATGGGATCATAGCCAGTTACTTTTGGTCTTATGACCTATTAATTTACAGTGTATTAGATGAATTTATACAATTGGCAGTATGCCCAGGCCTCCCAAAAAGTTCCCTGGTGACTTTGATATAGGTTGTAGAGAGTAGTAATGCCCGATTCCTTTTTCACAGGGTAATTGTGACAATGTTCATAGTTCCAGCATTCACAAAACACTTAAAAATCCTTGGACTGGATTGTGTGTTCATGTAAGGAGGGGAGTGGTGTAACTTAATTGTGAGTGACGCAATTTAGTTATGTGGAGTTATCAGTAGACTAAGAACTGTTGTAAAAAATGCACAGAAAGCTGGTGAGGGATAGGATACATTGCTAACAGTCACCTCATTTCTCAACCTTAATCTGAAACTGAAATTATAATCGTCTTTCACTCATGTTGGCTCTGTAACCCAAGTGGCCATCCAGCTTTCATGCTCCAGGTAACAAAAAAGTCACAAAAAGTGATTAGAGGGCTGAAGCACCTCTCCTGTGAGGATAGGCTGAGAGAGTTGGGGTTGTTCAGCCTCGAGAAGAGGAGGCTCTGGGGGAACCTTATAGCAACTTTCCAGTACCTGAAGGGGGCCTATAAGAAAGTAGGGGAGGTCTATTCATGAGGGTTTGTAGTGACAGGAGTAGGGGTAATGTCTTTAAGCTATAAAAGGGTAGATTTAGGTTAGACATAAGGAAAAATTTCTTTAATATGAGGGTGATAGATCACTGGAATAGGTTGCCCAGAGAGGTGGTGGAAGCCCCATATGTGGAGACATTCAAGGCCAAGTTTGATGAGGCTCTGAGCAGCCTGACCTAGTTGGAGATGTCCCTGCTTATTGCAGGGGCATTGGACTATATGATCTTTAGAGGTCCCTTCCAACCCAATACATTCTACGATAATGAAATCATAAAATGTATTCTGTGGTTTGTCTTGCTATTGGGTGTCTGAAAACCAGATCATTAACATGAAAGCAGAAGTGCCAAAAGACTATTCCATGTAAAGGAGTTATAATAGCATTTTAGGGTAAGACAGTGGGAAGATTAAACCCTGTGTTGTCAAGTGCACTTGTCTAAAGCATGATATGGAATTGTGTGTCTGTACTTAAGTATAGACAAGTAAATAAATAGCTTAGTGTTCAGAAGTGCTGAACACATTCAGAAGTAATTGAACTCAGTGGGATTACAAGTGCTTGCTGCCTGCATTACTATTTTAATATCTGTTTTAAAGACTTTGGGAAAATTTAGCATCAGGCTTTTATGCCATCCAACTGTAAACTTTCCTTGAACACTGCGATCACATCCCAAGTCATCTTTCATCAGCCTAGCCACGGAAATCATAACAGTTACTATTGTGTGGTAAACACAGAAACATAGAAATGTCTGGGTTGGAAGGGACCTCTAGAGGTCATCTAGTCCAACCCCCCTGCTGAGAGCAGGGACA
>JANHFX010023904.1:0-12589 GCA_027560015.1 Chloroceryle amazona
GAAGAGTAAGTATTACACTGTTTTAGCTTCGCTTCTGTCCTGGATAATGTCTGTGAAGGTTGAAGTTAATGACTAATACCAGGGTGGGGAGACTGGGCAGCACCCTTCTTTACAGTCTAGATGGCATGGCTCCCCATAGAGTCCTGGTCATATTGTCCTCTTTCTCACTTTGTGTGTCTCAGGTACCCCACGCCTTTTTTTAAAGACTAACACTAGACCATTCATGCAATGTGTCATTTTTACTAACCAACTAATGTACTAACACCCTAACGACTCATCTTTGCTTTTAGTTATTTTAATTAACAATCGTTCTGTTCACAATTTTTTAATTTCCTTTCTTCCCCCTTTTCCGCAAAGCACTCAGGCATTGGACACGCTATGGTAAACAAACTACATTGTCTGGTAGATATCATTCTTATTGTCTCTTTTTTTGGGTTTGCCGTGTGTTACCTGCCTTTTCCTCCCCCTGCCCTCTCTTTTTCCCCCTCCTTTATACTTCTTCCTTTAGTTTTATTTCCATTTCATTGAAAACAGTTTCTTTTTTTACTCTTTTTTTTGTTGTTGTTGTTTGTTTTCTTTTTTTTTCTTTTTTTAATGGAAAATGAGCAACAAAAGCAAGTAATACTACTCTTCTGGAAATGGGGTTTGGACATTTCTTTTCTTGGTTTCTCCACCTCCCTCTTTAGTTTTTCTTTTCCATTCGAGTGAGAAATTGTTGGGGTTTTTGTCCCTTGCTTTTGAGTTTAGCTCTCTTGCTCTTGGTTTGTTTTTCATTTTGCTTTTTTTCCCCTTTTGTTTTTTCTTTTTCACTCTGAAGGTTTCTGGATCAGAACCATTGCAGGGCCTCTAGTCCATGGTGGTGAAGGCTCTTTTTCTCTCATCCTTTTGTTGTGGCAACGGCTATTACAGGCAAACTGGCCAGAGTTGTCCTTTCTCCTGATTTTCCCCCACTTTCCTCCCTTCTCTTTCTCTCCTCCTCCTCCTCCCTCTTGCTCTCTCTCTCACTTTCTCTGACCTCTACCTGCCGTGGCCGACAGGAGCTCAGCCAGTTGTTTGTTTCAGTACACACTCTGCATGGCATGTCCACGTCTGGTGACTCGCCCATCTCCTCCCGGCCTCGATCTATTTTCCTCTCTCTTCCCTTTGAATCACTAACAACATCTAAGCAAAACACATCAAATTCACTTGCACCTCTCCCTCCCTTTCCTTCCACCCCTCTTCACCCTCCATGTGTTTGGGGTTAGATACTTCTGGGACATTTCTGTTTGGTTTTGAGATTTTTTTTTATTATTATTATTATTTTTACGGGGTTTGTTTGGTATTTTTATTTTTGATTGCATGCATGTGTGAAATAAATTTCTCTCTCTCTCCCTGTGTTGTCATCCCCCCCTTCTCTCTCTTCTCTCTTTCTTCCTGACATCTTTCTGAGCTTCAGATATATTTGCATGACATGTCAAAGTGCTGTGTGTGCACGCTTTGTGTTTTCTTTCTTTCTTTCTTTCTCGCTCACCTCTGCTTCTCTCACACTTCTGTATGTGGCTGATCTATTTTGTTTTATTTTGTTTTGATTTACTTCCTATTTATATTTTTGGTTTGAGTTAGTTTGTAATACCTAAGTTTTTAATTATTATTTTTTTTATTATTATTTTTTTTGGGTGGGGGGTGAGTATCTCTCTAGGTACATGGCATGCACATCCATAATGTATTGAAAGTGAGACCCCTCCTGCCCACTCCCCGAATGCATGATTATCAGTGTGCTGTGAGCAAAAGAAACATAAAAAAAAAATAAAAAATACCAACTTCGTCTTCATTAGTGGTTTGGTTTTTTTTTGGTTTTGTTTTCTTTTTTTTTTTTTTACTAACAACCATAACTAACTGTAATCATTAAAATAAAGACTAATTAATCATAAAATCAGCTAAAACAAGAAATACCTTTCAAGGACAGTTGCATTTTCTGGCCTGAATAGATGGAAAGCATCTTGATGGATAGATTGCTGGGTCAGCCTGACAGTGCTGATGCACCACAAAGGGGAGAAGCAGATGCTGGAGCATTTCCATTGTGGGTGAAGCAGACCAGAAAATGGAGCTTAGCTGAAATAAAAGAAATACATACCAAATCTCAACAAAATCCTCAATAAAACTGACATAAAAAATATAGGGAAGGTAACTTGTTCTGTTCAGGATTGTAAGGTCATTGCTGGGATTTTCTTTGTGTGTTGTGTCCCTTGACCAGGTGACAATCTCTGTGGATGGCATCCTTACCACCACGGGCTATACGCAGGAGGACTACACCATGCTGGGCTCAGATGACTTCTTTTACGTGGGAGGGAGCCCTAGTACCGCTGATTTACCTGGCTCTCCAGTAAGCAACAACTTCATGGGCTGCCTCAAAGAGGTAACTATTTCAAATCTTGTTTTCTCTGCTTTTAATTTCTCAAAGTCATCATTCTTTCCTGCCTGTCATTACACACTCAGTGTCTCTCCCTGATGCTGTATTGTATGCTGATAGTGCAACAACTCTGTAAGGATAAACTAGTCAGTCAGCTGGACAAAAGGCATTATCTGCAAAACTCATAAGCTTATTGTCAGAATCATTCTTCTAGTGCTTCAACTACGGAAAAAAATATCCATGGTAGTGGGAGAGGCATCTTCTGTAAGGCATTCAGGAGAAGGCCTTACAGTCTTCTAGGCACCGAGGCAATAAGCAGGAAAAAAAAGATAAATAGTAAGAGATAACTACCAAACAGCATTTTTTGATGAAAAAATCATAATTGGGAGCTTAGTTAGGATTTTTTAAGGTCCTGGATTTCACCTGGGAATATAGTTAGTAGCCAGTTTTCTGTGAAGATACATTGTTAGAATAAACCAGAAAAATCAAAGTTGAGGTCAGCAGAAAAATACGTGCAAATTATGTGAGGAAAATACAGCACTAGGGTATGATGGAGATGTGGCAATAACGTGGCAGCATAGGGGCTTGCCGTGGACTGTGTTTGTTGGTAAGTGTATGCAGCAGAGTTGCTGCACTGGTCAGGAACAGCGAGCTGGCTTCCGAAACCATATTGTGTCATGCTGGCTGGCTGCCCTTGTCACACAGTCAATCCCCAACTTTGAGAAAATCCACACATGGGTAAGAGAGATTGGGCTGCCTGGCTAGCAGCAGAAACCAGAGTAGTGTTCCAGGGGGAGGGAAAAGTGAAAAAAAACCAAAAACCCAAGAGATGAAGCCTCAGCCAAAATCTGAAACTTGGTTCAGTTGTTGTTTGGGTGTTAGGCCCTGCAGTCAGCTTTTGTCTTCTTTACTGTCTCAGATTCTAATAGAATTTGTGATAATCGCTGTGATTAATGGTGATACAGATATTAACATCTCCAAAATGTGTTACAGAAAGCTTACTGAAAAACAAGCCCAAGTTTTCTGTCAGTCAGCTTTCAAGCTAGCCTGGAATACGATTTTCTTGCAAGAGCTTTTTCCCCTGGTGTTGTGATTCTGTACTAATACAGTTTTTCACAGGCTGTGGCTGGGTGGGTCTAATTTTATTTGCAGCCTGAAGGGTTGTCATAATATCCTCTTTGTACGAGCATTTGATATCAGAGGAAGGTGGGGCTGAGTGTTCATACAGTAGTCACGGAGAAGTGATGCTGAGCTAGATGATGTTCTGTGGCTGTAGCTGCCTGACAAGTTACCATCCTACTGATGCTCGACTCCTGGTGTCAGGGGTTGTATGCTATGTGCCAATCCTTTGATATGAGCAATGGCTGTCAGAGTCTGGAGCTGCTTTCCTACCTGACCTCTGGATTAGTTAAGGGGATGCACATACGCTGGAAAAGAGCACATAAGCATCTTGCAGAGGAAATGAAGCTGCCCTGCTGAATACAAACTGTCAGAGATCAAATCCTTCTGGTTTTATCTATAGAGCCTTGGGCCTGATTTTCGTAGGCACTGAGCATCCCAGTTTGATTGAAATCAAGAAGGAGATACAGCTTCTTAGTGTCTCTTTAAATCGGGATCTTAATTTTACTTATGGATGCTATGAACATAACACTTAGCAGAGGCCATTTTTATGTGTGCTTTAAGTCAAGCCAATGGAGCAGAGAAAGCGGTGACAAGAAAATCTTCAGCAGCTTTATTATTTATATAATCATTTGTATTCTATTAGCTTGCACAATGTGCTAAGAGCCGCCTACATAGCCATCACAGGCTCATAATGCTCTGTGAGAAGAAAAAAAACAAGCAACCACTTATTCTTAAGAGGGAGAGGAAGAAAACATAATCAGACTGTGCTTTGTAATCTTCACTCGACTAGGCAGTGACAGGAGATGTGTATGAGCAGCTGCTTTGACTTAAGCTGGTACTGGCTGGGCTTGAACTATAGTCTGCTTAATAGCAACGCACACTTGGTAGTGGTCCAGTCATGCTTTCATCTGCTATGAAAATGTGTGAAACATGTACCTTGCCTGGCCTCCGAGGACAAATCCAGTGTGCACTATCACTAAACATAAGTGTAGTGCAGGGTTGTAACGGAGGCACCTGGAAATGGGATGAATGGAGAAATGTAGTATTTGGAAAGGAAAGTCATACTACTAATTAGAACTGCAAATTTCCATTCTGTCATTCCTCCAGACCCTTTAGGCCACAGGATGAGTTACTGCAGCTATCACTAGGAAGTGTAAGGACGCTGACTGCTGTGCTTTTCCTCAGCTCTGCTTTTGACAAGTGGAGTTGATGGAGAGCTGAGATCAATGGGGAAAGAGCAGCCCTAGAGAACTATCGCAATCCTGACAAACCCTGTGTAACACCAGTACCTGCACAGAGCAGGGTCTGACCAGAACAGATAGCCTCTCTAGGCTGAGAAGGGTTCTTCTGTGTTTAGTGAGTTATTCTCAGACGTCAGAGCAGGAAATGCTTTCATTAAGTGGAGCTTTGTATGAGTTCAGCAGAAAAGTTTGCCTTGTGAAATTCCTTCTAGGGTCAGTTTCCTCTTCTTTCCTTTGCTAGTAATGAAAACACTGATAGCAGAAGTATCAGGATCAACCTGAGAGCGAGCTGGAATTAGAGGAGGGTTCTTTTGAGTGTTTTCTTTATGTTTTCTTCTGAAAGGGCAGGGTATATCTGTGCAATGCAATGGAGCACGGTGTGAAAGAAACCTGAGCTGGAATACCAGTGGGGATCAGACTGACCCCCTTTGGCAGCCAGCTTTGATCCTTGAAGAGACAGAACTGGGTTAGTGCAGTGCTTGTGTGCCTAAGATATTTCTGGTTCCAGAACCAGCTACAGAGAACTTGACTTGGCTCTCTGTATATTGTGGAAGTGTATTTCATAAATCAATCCCTATAGGTTTTGCTCTAATTTTTTTTACTCTGTTGCCCAGAAGGATGCTTTAGTCTCCCATCAGCCAGTACTGGAGGATCTTGAGCTTTTAAGAAACATATTCCAAGCTAAAAAAATTAGACAAAGGGGTAGGATAGACAGTAATAGCAAATATTGTTGCTTCACTTTATGCTTTCTGTTTCTCTTTTTGCCTACCAGAGTCCTAGCTATGTAATCGGCTGTTCCCAGAGACCCAGCACATCCCTGTTTGCAATGGTGAAGAACATCCCCCCAAGCTCTGTACTGATCTCTTGAAAGTGTGATAACAGAATGGTCTGGTTTGGTCTCTTCTTTGCATTTGTTGAAGACTTAATCTAGGAATGTCTCGCTTTGCTAGAAATGCAAAGGCTTTGGGGTGAAATGCAGGCTTTGGGGTGAAACTTTCAGCTTTCCCCCTATAATCACTCTTACTTCATCTGGACTGTGTCAGCCTCACAGTGCAGCAAGCAAACTGCTCACGTGGGAGCTAAGAGGGCTCCTTGAGTGGAGCACTGCCTTCCCACTTCCTCAGAGATTGCATGCAGGTGCTGAAGTGCAGTGGGGCAGAGTGTGTAATGACCCTCTCTGCCCCTTTGCAGCTGGAAAGGACTTCTCCACTCAGCTAGGATTATTGGGAGGAGGAGGGGCAGCTCTGGCAGGGTAGACATTTCATGTGGTCAGAGTCTAAGCCTTGACTTGGAACAATTGGAGGGAATAAGAATGTGTTCCTGGCAAGTATGTGTCTGCTGCAGTATCTAAATAAGCTGTGGTGAAGGTAACCCTGTTTTCTTTGCATTGTTTGAGATATTATTTCCTCCTTTCACCACAGAATAGATCCTCCTGCCTCTTCTCCTTGTAGCTACAGGTTCCAGATGAAGAGATTCCACGAAGTTGCTACCAGTAATACACCTAAATCATAAACCCAAGTGCCGAATGTGTAGCTCGGTTTGGTTTTCTTTTCCATTTTCATCAGAATGAAGGATGTCTGAATGTCTGGTAGCACTGTTTCTTTTACAGTTCTCTGTAGCCATTCTGTCAGTGTTGCAGTATAGGTGATGCTGGAAGATAGAAATAACTTTTTCCATTAACATTTTAAAAGGTACAATATGCAAATAGACACAGACATTAAACATGGACATGGCATTTTATGTGCGTAAAATGTAAGGCTTTCTGGACCTTTGGTTTTAAGAGAAATTGTTCTAGAGGAACTCCAGGGGGGAAGCTGGTGTATCTTTTATAGTGGAGGAAACCTGACAGAAAGACAAGATAAAAGGAGGTACAGAAGCACATCTGAGGCAAGTGAACAGAAATGTTTCATGGGCATCAGGGAAGAAATGATGCTGCTTTAAGTGTTAGTGAATGGGTAAACAGGGAGAAGTACTGCCTGAAGATGGAAGTGTAAAAGAAGCCATTAATAGCTTTTAGAGACACCTATATGATGAGAAGGAGGTAGGACAAGATGACAAACATCTATGTTTTGCATGTGCTGGATAGTCTCGTGAAGGAGGTTCCAGTAATCAGGGATGGAGATGGAGAGTGGCTGGGTGGGAAATTTAGCTGTGTAGGCAAAGAGGGAAAACTGGATTTCAATCTCCAATCGCTAGGGAAGGGAAAGAATCAGAATTATTTCCTAGGCTCTATTAGGGAGGCAGCCATTTAGATTCAATTTACTTGGAGCAGTACTTAGCACGGATAGAGGTGCTTTAGAAGAACCTAAGGTGGTCCCTAGAGAATGGATGTGGCTGAGAGAATTTATGAAATCACATTTTTCTATCAGTGCTTTATTAAAATCTCAGTTCTGGAAAATGTTGATAGGTACCAGCAGCTTGATGGAAGCAGTGAGGTTTGCATATGGTTGGAATACGGCAGAAATTATTGCAGGGGTCAGGCACCATCTGTCAGAGATGGGAGAAAGCTATGAAAGCTTAGATCATTTCTGTCTGCAATTTAACTGCTAGGAGCCAGATTTCCAAACAGTTCATGAGTGTGCCCAGTTGCTCTACGTACATCTTGGATGCTGTCTGCAAGCCAGGTCTTTTTTCAGGCCTATTTGCATGTGTAATGATGATGTGATTTCTATTTGGGGATGAGTTTTTCTGGTTGGAGTGTCACACTGGAGAGGAGGCTGAGGGTGCAGATAGAAGGCCTAAAACACAACAGTGGAGAAGAACAGCTGGAGTGTGGAGAAGGCAGACCAAGAAAGTTGCAACTGTAAGAACCCCTCCCTGTAACAGGAAGACTAGATAGGCCAAAAGCTTTTGGGTGCCCAAGGTCCTTTTTCACAGTAGTTATTTATCAGAGCCCCAGGAATGCATGAGGAGAGTCTGAAATCAACAGTGTGGGTATTTCATTGATGTGTTGTGGAGGATGTTACCACTGGAATGGCACTAATTGCCTGCACGTGTTGGTCCAGCGTGGCTTCTCCAGCTGCTCTGTTGGATCTGGAGCAGTCTGTTTCCTATCTGTGTTACTTAGTGAATTTAATATTTGAAAAAGAAAGGGAGGGGCTAGTGAGTGGTACTGCATAGAAGCAAACAAAGCGTGGTCAAAGACTGAATATGATTCCTCCCCTCTAAATATATCTTGTTCTTAATCTTGGTCTCCCATTAGTATTCTCTGATAGAGCATCCCAGAATAGTTCCAAAGATGATGATCCCGATTCCTAAACTTCCAGATGCAGGGACCTGTCAAGTGTTTGATTGCCCCGCACTTAAATTTCCAGTTACATTACTGCTGCTGTGGTGGATCAAACTCCTGCTGCAGATCTAGGCTGTGTATATTGAGAGTCAGGAATGTCTGTGCATTTTCTCTGTGCATCTGCAGAGCATCCAGAATAAGCCCTTCACAGTGTTTTTAAGTGACCTTGTTGTAGAAACGTAACACAGTGGCTTGAGAGACACAACAGGGGAGATGTTGGCTAATATTTTGAGCAGCTCCTGCTGAAATTCATGAAGGTAATAAGAAAAAATATCATCCTTGAGAGATTTGATTTGGAAGTTTGAATGGAGGCCCTTGTAAAACTGAGAGCAGTGTAATACAAGGCAAAATGCTGAGACCAGCCTGAACAGACTAATAGATGAGGAGGGGAAAATGATTGTGCTTTCTCATAAAGTAAGTTTTATAAACTTGGTTCCTGGGGTGGCTTGCAGTTGGTATTTCTATATTAGCTCAGAATCAGAAGGGCTGTATGCCTGAGCAATAGGGCATTTCCCGGACTGCCTGCTGGCTGCCAACACGTGTTGCCATGAATCCTGCAAGATTTTGTGGTACACAGTGAAGAATGCCTTGTGCTTTCTAATTTGAGTGTGCGACAACACATTAAGCTAAGGTGAGCAAGAGCCTCTCTGAGTTGAGCATCTGGAAGTTAAAGCACCTTGCCCATCTATCTATTTTTGACAGCACTGAGGAAAAAAAACCAAACACCAACAACAAACACCAAACCAAAAGCAAAACAAAAGCAAAACCAAGCAAATAAAAAACCCAAACAAACACCCCGCCCCCAAAACAACCCAAAAAAACCACAGCCAAAAAAAACCCAAACAAAACACCAACAAACCCCACAACATTTTGAGGAGGATTCTTTTTAAACAAATATTTTCATGTTACTAGAGGAACTTCTGGTGCCCTGCCAGACCTCTGCTGTGCTGCCAGAAGGAGTGGCATTGTGCCTTCCTTGTTTTGCTTGCCTGTATGTTTACATGCACACACCATCCTGTAACTGTGAAACACTGGATCACGCCAGCTTCTTCTCTTGGGAATAGCTGCTAGACTGAAATTTACCCTACACACAAGTGCTGGAGAGAATCTATAATACCACTTAAGTCAAATCAAGCACACGTAAGTGTTCTGTGGTTCGTGGTCCTGATGCTAACATTTAGCAGAGTGATGAAAGTTAGCCTCTCTGGAGAAGGCACTTGATTCTGTTGATTTTGCTAGTGGCCTTTGTAGTGAAACATTTAACAAGGATGAAAGAAAAGAAGGTTTGCTTTGTGAACCAAAGGCAAGAGAGTCCTTCCAACATGGAATGTCTACGTCCATACTCTCAGCCAGGGAGAAAAGAATAAAAAAGATGCAAATTTCTAGGTAGTGCTATGAGTCACGGGAGATGAAAAGTTAGAGGTGAGTTTTTGTGATGCAGATGGAACACACAGAGAGAGAAAAGCATGTTGTGGTACAGTAATGCAATGTCAACAATTTACAGTTAATTCACCTTAAGGAGTTTAGGCATAGAGGAACAAACCTGTAGTCTCTGAACTTCTTGATTAATACTCTTTTGATTTAATTCTCTTGATTTTCCCCATTTCCTAAACATTGAGAAAGTAGAATATCCCAGACTGGGAGCTCCCAAGAGGAGCTCAGCTCAGAATGTTGCCATCAGTTTGACATGACAAATTAATATCTTTGGCTTTGGACTATGTTTGTGTAGCTTCTGAATTGTTTTTCTAAATTGTAATTCTTGTGACTGACAAGGATCTCGCACAGGAAATCCAGTGGTACAAAGTTGGGTACACTGTGACCCTATACTTAGTAAATACATGTACTGAAAGTCCAATTCATAATGACCAATAATATTAGCTCATAGGACCCTTCATCTGAAGAGATCAGAAGGTGGCCTTTTCAAAGTAGCATCAGATTTTGGCTTCCATCCAACTGTCAGCTAAAATACAGTACCAGAAGGAGTAAATATCATTATTTTCTTTCTTCAGGTGCTACAGCCGAGGCACAGAAGTGACGTGACTTGGTCAACATCATACAGACTGCCACTGGCAGAGCAATAGATAAGAGGGACATCATACTTAGCTCTCCATCTTTTTGTTTCTCTTCCTCCTGTCAGGGGAAGCCTGAATAGAGCATAAGAGACACAGCTAACTGATCTTCTTACTGGAGAATACTAGATGTTCCTGGAATTACTGTAGTCTTGTTTCTCTGGGGAATTTTCTTCTTCATCAGTAATATTTACCTTTTTCTTCTTTTTTTTTAATCCTTGATTTGTTTATACATTCCGGGCAAGCTGACAAGGGGATGACTGTGAAAAGAACATCTCAAAAGATTGCACAGGGCATATATAGGTGACATCAGAAGTGTATCTTAACTTGCCAGCTGAACTGTTACTGATGAGTATGAAATGCTCCCCTACTTTCTCTGAAGAGTCAGTTTAGGTGAGGAAAGAAGGAAAAATCCAGCACAGACCCCGCTCCCAAGCACTCTAAGTAGCTGAGGTTGAGACTGGAAAATGTTCAAATGAAGATCAGTCCTGAACAAACAGTTGGTGTTGCAACTCATTTTTGAAAGTGAGCAAGGTCTGGGCACTTCTCTGTCTTGTTCTGTTTCTGTTGGATTTCACTTCAAGATAATAGGAATTGAATCATAAGTGCAATTTATCTTAGGAGGTTTCTTCCATGTGTGAGCAGAATGGGAACTGATCTTCCAGTTAGGGATCAAGTTAAACTTCTGCTGGATTCAGGGAGACTCTTTAATGAAGTACATGTCCCTCTACACATTTCTGAGGTTAATATTTCACTTTCTCATGTTCTCACATTTTTAGTAGGGATTAATGGTCTGGCCCACAGGAACTAAAATCAGGAGTCTTGTCAGGTGTATTAGTGTGCTGCTTCCAGGGCTGAAGATTTGCTTTAGCTAGGGAGTTATTCAAAGCCTCTTTTCCTCACATGGCTTAGCCCTTGCCTACCCTACAGAAGAAAGGTTTATGCCAGCATTATTGCCTTGCCTGAGGCATGACACAGAAAATAACTTTGTTGGCTTGGCTTATTTGCATCCATAGCAATATTGGATGAGGGTTTGTTGCAAAATAACAGAAGCTTACCTCAGTTATTGATCAATCTTATTCATCAGATGTTTCTGACCACACAGAAAGTGGAAGAGTAATGTTCTCGTGACCTGCCCATATATCCATGGAAAGTATCCCAATTAAGCAGGAATACAATTTAAAATTGTTTCATGAAATTAGTCTTTAATGAAGGAATTTGAGTATGAAATGAACTGCTAGAATTACTATTCAATTAGAAAAACATGGGAGATTCAAAGACAGCAGCTGAAGTTTCGGGTGGCTTTGAGGTGGAGGAGGTGCTATTTTATCATCTATGAATGAAATTCACATAGCAAAGGCTCTAGAATCCTACTGCCATGATGAACCTAGAAGTACAAACTGTTTGATTGGCTTTTTTTCATAGCTCTGTCCACAAATTAAGGTTCTAGTAAAGATCAAATTTATTACAATATAATATCTTGTTCTCTGGAACACTTATCAGTAGGCAGACAGCAGCTTGCAGGTGTTCTAGGTCAGCTCCAGTGCGTGCATTTTGTTGGGGAATTAATTTAAAGGATACTTCATATATCAACAGTTCAGTGGCATTGAACTCCTGAAGTCGCTGCACTCTTAGAAAGTTTACAAAAGTAATTAATAGCCAAAGTTGTATTGATAAAGTATATATGTAGATTGAACATGCATTTTAAAGTAAGCATTGGTGAGCAGACACAAATACTGAAACTTTCTGTGCAGGAGGCTTAAGAGGCATCTTTTAGCAGGGCTGTTTGAACAATGCACTGCCACTACGCTCATAAGTTAAACAGAATCCACAGACCTACAACAAAGGGTGGTGTAGCCCAGCCTAATCCCCTCCAGCTGCCACAGGAACAGGTACCTAGCAGAGACTGGTGTCACCACTGGGCAGTGTAGTCAGCAGCCCAGATGTTGCACTCCACTGACTGAGCCATCTGCCCACGAGCCTCAGCCCTGGTGCTGTGGCCAACTGTCTTTGCTTTGCAGCAGGACCATCAGGAGCAGGTTTTTCTTTCCTTCATAATGAACGTGACTCCTGCTGAGCTGCTGTACCTGCAAGGGATGTGCTGTGTGCTGCTGTTTGGAAAATGAGGGTGCTTACAGGTGTAGAACTGTATTCATATAGGCAAATTCAGAAAATGTAATGGGGATTGGAGCAATAGAGCCTGTACTTTGGGTATATAATAAAGCTAATTGGTAACCGAGGCCCTAAGGAATAGAAATAATAAAGCAACAGTCCTTGCACACATACGTGGTCTAATTCATCTCCATTCAAGAATGAGCAAACTAAGAGAGGATACAGAGTATTGTTGGACAAACATAGTCATAGTCCAAAGTCATCAGCAGAGATACGCACAGAGGGTACTGTGGTAAAGGTTTCTGGCTATCTTTTTTCTCATTCTGTTAGCCAGATGTTGTCCCATCCTAATGGTTGCCGTGATCTT